>CAUYON010134909.1:0-22758 GCA_963573935.1 Arctocebus calabarensis | reverse complement strand
GGGATCACACTTACAGTGCATCTTACAATGGTATAGGTGAAACTTACTGAAGGCAGAATATCAATGTCTTAACATAATAACTAAGAAAATGCCATGAAGGCTATGTTAACCAGTTTGATGAAAATATTTCAGATTGTATATAAAAACAGCACATGATTGCATTAATGTACATGATTTAATAAAAAAAAAAAACTATTAAGAAATGAGTATAGGCTCGGTGCCTGTGTCTCAATGGGCTAGGGCGCCAGCCACGTACACCTGAGCTGGCAGGTTCAAATCCAGCCCGGACCCACCAAACAACAATGACGGCTGTAACCAAAAATGGCCGGGCATTGTGGTGGGTGCCTGTAGTCCCAGCTACTTGGGAGGCAGAGGCAAGAGACTCGCTTGAGCCCAGGAATTGGAGGTTGCTGTGAGCTGTAATGCCACAGCATTCTATCCAGGATGACAGCTTGAGGCTCTGTCTCAAAAAAAAAAAAGAAATGAGTATAATTGTGATGGATGTATTAGTTAGTTCAATGTAAGCATTTCACAATGTATATTGAAGCAGTACCCTGAACCCCATTAATGCATCAATGTACAAAGTTATGATTTAATAAAAAACAATTAAAAAATAAAATAAAATAAAAACAAGTTGAGACTTACTTGAATGTCTTCAGGGCCAATACAGTCCACCAGCACACACCGGCTGTGTCCAACCTGCTCTGCCCCTTACCTGACACTTGATTGCTGAATTGTTACCTGGTTCATGTCACTGACCACGTGTGTGCCTGGTGTCCGGCACTGTGTCTGGCTCAGTATGTACTTATTGAATTAGAACGCACAGCAAGTCCACTCGTGCCCGAGACCACCTCTGATCACTTCAGGTAGTGATGAATTTTCCCCCTTCTTTCACCTCTTATGTAATGTAGACCCAAAAAATGCACAGACAGTGAGGAAGAGCCAGCAAATCCTCAGTGCTGGGAGGCGGCTCACTCCCTCCCCCTCCCTCCCCCTTCCCCTCCTTCCCCCTCCCCTTCCCTTACTCTCCCTCCCTCCCTTCCTTTGTTTCTTCTCTTTCTTCTGCCTTTTCTTTTTCTTTCTTTCTTTCTTTTTTTTTTTTTTTTTTTTGAAGTTTTGGCCAGGGCCGGGCTTGAACCAGCCACTCCAGTCTGTGGGGCTGGCGCCCTACTCCTTGAGCCACAGGCGCTGCCCTCTTCCATCTTTTTCTTTTTCTCTTTCTCATAGTTATTCATCTTAGAAAATATGCATTGTTCTGGGGATGGAGCAGAAACCAGACAGACAGGATAACTGCCCACATGGAGCTCACATTCCGGGAAAAATGGAGCTGTCAGGGAAGGCTGGGCGGATGCCACAGGCTTACAGGATCAGTGAGACTTGGGCATCAGGAACAAAGTATGAGGGGCAAGCAAGGGGCGGCGATGACAGTGGCCATGCAGTGGGGAGTGTGCACACGGGGGACTAGGCCCCCTGACCTGGCCATGCAGTGAGGAGTGTGCACACGTGGGGACTAGGCCCCCTGACCTGGCCATGCAGTGAGGAGTGTGCACACGGGGGGACTAGGCCCCCTGACCTGGCCATGTAGTGGGGAGTGTGCACACGGGGAAATAGGCCCCCTGACCTGGCCATGCAGTGGGGAGTGTGCACACGGGGGGACAAAGCCGCCTGACCTGGCCATGCAGTGAGGAGTGTGCACACAGGGGGACTAGGCCTCCTGACCTGGCCATGCAGTGGGGAGTGTGCACATGGGGGACTGGGCCTCCTGACCTGGCCATGCAGTGGGGAGTGTGCACATGGGGGGACTAGGCCCCCTGACCTGGCCATGCAGTGGGGAGTGTGCACACGGGGGGACTAGGCCCCCTGACCTGGCCATGCAGTGGGGAGTGTGCACACGGGGGGACTAGGCCTCCTGACCTGGCCATGCAGTGGGGAGTGTGCACACGGGGAACTAGGCCTCCTGACCTGGCCACGCAGTGGGGAGTGTGCACACGGGGGGACAAAGCTCCCTGACCTGACCATGCAGTGAGGAGTGTGCACATGGGGGGACTAGGCCACCTGACCTGGCTGGGGGCAGTTTGCTGTGGAAGCAGCGAAGCATTGGAGAGAAGGCTGCACAGGTGACATTGTCATGGGCCTGGAGGCAGGAGTCACAGTTCAGGGGAGGAGATGGGCATGTGAATGATTATCAGATAATCTGTCTGCACTCTAGAGGAGCACAGCACAGGAGGGGTGCTGGGTGTAGGGGGCAGAGGAGGAGGAGCAGAAGGGGAGGGACCCTCCAGGTCAGGACAGGTACCTAGTATCCTCAGAAGAAAGCAAAGAATCGCCCGAGGTCTGTGAGCTGGGGACTGGCAAGGTCAGGGTCCGGCCTCACAACGAGCATTCTGAGGGTCAGGTGTGTGGAGTGACTGGCGGCGGCAGAGCTGCTGGACGAGGTGCTCACACGGGAGATGGTCGAGGTCATCCAGGTGAGAGACCGAGATGGCCAGGGGAGTGCTGTGGCATTCAAAAGCTAGGACAGGAGGTGGGAATGATGGAGGGTGTGGGATTCTGCCATTTCTAGCTTAGCAGGTGGAGTGAATTGGAGTGACATGAACCAGGCCTGGGGACGCTGGATACCAGGGGTGGAGAGTGCAGGCAGCAGTGAGCGGGTGGTGCTGAAGGAAGGCACGAGCAGCGTTCCAGACCGGCCGCCTCTGAGGTGCCCATGGCCACCTGCTAATAGGCTGGAACAGACAGACAGACAGGGCAGGGTATTCACCAGCCATGGAATGTGAATGTGGGAACGAGAAGCACAGGTTCTGCCTTTCAGGAACCCAAGAGGCGCCATAGGGCTGGTGCCAGCTGAGCAGGTTCAGGCTGGTGACGTGCTTTGCCAATGTTCCAGTCAGTGATGCTGTGACCTTTACGTGGGGTTCTCGAGTCCTTCCTCCTGGAGCCTTTCTCCAGAAAAAGCATGTATTTCATACCTGTCTCTCTCTGATGTTCCTAGCCTCCCAGCACCATTAATGTATCAGTGGGCCTGGGAAATTTTCACCCAAGGCATTACTTCTTCTGGCAGCATCTTTAATTGTATTTGTTTTTTTCTCCGCTCCCCCACCCACCACCAGGAGCATCCTGAAGGGAGCTTATGGCAGGAGAAGGGCAGGTCAATGCTAAGGAGAGCGGCCTGGTCGGCCCTTGGACTCGCAGAGGCGTGTTGTCGTTCTTAGGAGTGGATGTTAGGTGCAGGTTCCTAAGGCTACTCTTTCCTGTGTCCCAAATCTCTCTGGGGCATCAGAGCTTCTTTGTTGGTTTTGTTTACAGCTGTGTTTCTGGATTTAGTGCAGAGCCAGCCCAGTGCAGATGCTCCAAAAAATTCATGCAATCACCCAACAAGTATTTATTGAATGCTAACCACGTGCTAGGCACTTTTCTGGGCACTGAGGATTCAACAATGCACAAAAAGAGTCAAGAAGGTGTGCCCTGATTGCACTAATGTACACAGCTATGATTTAATAATAAAAACAATAAAAAAAGAATGTGTGCCCTCCTACACCCTACAATCTAGTCATTTCATCAACTGGTGGGCTGACATCACACTTTGACCACTACTGTATGCCTGGCTGTGCTGTCGGTGCTGGACATATGAGGTCGGACAACAAAGCTCGTGAACGATTCCTGGAAAAAGGGCTTTGAAGGGTGGACTAGGTGCTGGTGTCAGTCACAGCTTCCCAAGGGAAGCACTTCGGACGCGACGCTGGTGATATTTAGCAGTGAGGTGTGTATCACTTCTTCTAGGATGAGTTTGTGAACTTCATTGTCCAGCCTTGCAGACTATAGTGGTGACTCGTGAAACATGCTCCTGCACCAGGGGCTTGCTCTGCAGTGGCTGCCCGGCATCTCACCCTGCTGGCACGTCAGTTAAGATTCCTGGTCACAAGCTTCAGAATCAGGTGCAGGGAGTCTTAGGCAAACGGCAGCTTCCCGGAAGGCTGGGAGGGCAGGTGGAGGAGGGAGAGAACGCAGGGGCCCTGCTGGTTGCTCCTGCCCAAATCAGCCTCAGCTGCCTTTTCTCCTTGGTGGTAGAGCCCCGATTGTGTGTATGTGTTCACAGATTTAATCAATCTTGATAGTGCTAAGCCTTTAAACTTGCAGTCACCTGAGATAATACGATCTCCACAGTATTTTCAGAAAGCTGTTATTTGCGACTACAAGCAACATAACCAATAAGAAGCGTTGACACGAGCCTTAGACTGAAACTGGGAAACTTCGGAAGGACCAAGGAGCAGGACTCGGGAAGGGCAGAATTCGTGGGACCCAAATTCATTACCCTTTCACCCAGAATCCCTGAAATGAGAAAGTGAGGTTTCTGCAATTAAGAATACAGTTGTAATTAAGGGAGAAATTGGTTCTGGGGACAAAATTGAACAGCTGTGTATTACACGCTACAAATAAAGGCTCAAAGGGTCAGCAGCTGCCGGGAGTGATGTTGGCCTTTCTGGAGACAGTGTAATGTGATGGCAAGGAGACTGGACAGGAGGATTAATTTAAAAAAATTCACGGACAGTAAACAGACCACCCTTTGGGGGTGTACAATTTTTTTTTTTAAATTTCAGATTAATGTGAGGATACAAACGATTAGGTTATGATACTTGAGTGTGTTGGGTAAGGTTCCTGCCTGGTCGTGTCCTGCACCCAGGAGGTGCACCACGTCCCCGACATTGTGCCCGGTAAGTGGGAGCTCACCCTTCTCCTCCCCTCACCTCCACACTTCTTCCCCTCCCCCAACTCGAATCGAATGGGTTTGTCTCTCGTGTGTGTGTGTGTGGGGGGTGAGGTGTACAATTCCACGAGTTTTAACACATAGACGCTACTATGTCAAAATATAGACCAGTTCTGTCACCCCAGAAATTTCCTCATGCTGCCCCTTTGTAGGGAACCCTGCACTCTGCCCTTACCCTCAGCAGCCACTGATCTATTCTCCAGCTTTCCAGTTTTGTTTTTATACCTGTATCAATGGAATTATGTGGTCAAACTTTGCACCTGGCCTTTTTCCCTTTTTACTCAGCATCACACCTTTGAGAGGCATGTTATTGCGTCAATAGTGCCTTCCTTTATATAGCTGAATAGTATTCCACTGTCTGGATGTATTGGGGGGTCTTTAGCCATTCACTCCCTAAGTAATAGTTAGCCTGTTTCCAGTTCGGGGTGATTATAATAAAGCCTCTGTAAACATCCTCTATACAAGGTTTTGTCCAAAGACAAGTTTCTATTTTCTAGTGTGAATGCATGGGAGTGGAATTGCTGGATAATATATATGTTTAACTTTGTTAAGAGACTGTCAAACTCTTTTCTAGGGTGACTGTACTATTTGGCATACCGATCAGCAATGTGTACGAGTTCCAGTTTGCACAGAACCCTGGCAGCACTTGGCGGCATCAAGTTCGTTTTCTCTTTTTTTCTTTTTGTGTGTTATACTAGTAGGAGTGTAGTCATGTTACTTTGTGATTGTAATTTTCATTTCCCTAATGACTAATAATATTGATTATCCTTTTATATGCTTACTTGACATCCACATATTTTCTTTGTGAAGTGTGTTCAAATATTTGCGCACTTTTTAATTGAGTTTTGAGAGTTCTTTGTATATTCTGGGTACTAGTATTAGGTAATTTTTCTATAGTTTATCTTCTCAAGCTCTTAACAGTGTTTTTTTGCTGAGCAAAAGCATTTAATTTTAAGGAAGTCTAACTTATCAGGTTTTTTTTTTCCTTTAGGGGTTATACTTTTGGTATAAAGTCTAAGATCTCTTTGTATAACCCCAGGTCACAAAATTTTTCTTCTATATGAGGTTTTATAGTTGTGTCTTTTATTTAGGTGATGTATATATTATGTTTGTTTTGTTCAGGTTATACATTTATATCTGTGGTGCATTTTGAGTGAATTTTTGTAGTAAGGTGTGAAGTGTATATCAATGTACTTTGTTCCCGTTTTTCATTCCTTCCTTCCCCCTCCCCTCCTTCCTTCTTTCCTTTCTTCCTTTTTTGCAAACATTTGTTTTTTTTTCTTCCTTTCTTTCTTCAGCGTAGAAATGTTCAATTGATCCCACATGTGTATCCTTTGCGAATACCACACCATCTTCCTTGCTGTAGCTTTGTAGGAAGTTTTTAATGAAATGAGATTGTACAAAATTCTCTTACTTCATTCTCTTCACAAATTGTTTTGGGTAGTCTAACTTCTTTGCCTTTCCATGTAAATCACAGACTTAACATGTCTATATCTACAAAAGTTCCTGCTGGGATTTCGATTGGGATTTCATTAAACGTCTAGATCAGTTTGGGCGAGAGTCGATATCTCAGCTGTTCTGGGTTTTCCGAAGCGTGGGCACAGCACGTCTTTCCAGTTCCTCAGACGGCGCTCTGTACTTTTCAGCACACAGACCTTGCACACATCTTTGTCAGATTGGTATCTATGGAACTACTGTCTCTTCTTTTGGCACTTTTGTATATGTCATTTTTTAAAATATTTCAGTTTCCAACTATTCATTTTGGTAGATAGAAATATAATTGATAGTTTTTTAATGTTAACCTTGAATCTCCTGACCTTACTAAACTCACTTCATAGTTCTAGTTATTATTGTGGGTTTTATTTTTCCTTTTTAAAATAGGATTCTTTGGGATGTTCTATGTAATGGTCATGTTATCTACAAATAGAGTTTTATTTCTTCCTTTTCAAACTCTGAGTCTGTTTAGGATTTAGCCTTCTTGCCTGGGGTAGTGTTTCCATTGGCTGGGAGTGATCACCCTTTGTTTATTCCCAACACTAAGATGAAAGTGTGCATTTTTCTTCGCCATTAAATATGATAATAGTATAGGTTTTCTTTTAATGGAAGCCAGTTATTGGGTTAAAAAAATTTCCTTTTATTACCAGTTTGCTAAGAATTTTCCTCATGGACAGAAGTTGAGTTTTTTAAAATGTTTTTTCTATACCAGTTTTTCTATAGCCCTGTGACTTTTCATCTTTGGTCTGTTGATGTGGAAGATTACAGTGACTCATTTGTGAAGCTGAGCCAGTTTTGCATTCCTAGGACAAACTCTGGATTTGCTAATATCTTGATGAAAATGTTTGTTTATATTCATGAGAGATGTTGGTCAGCAGTTTTCTCGTATTATCTTTTTCTGGTTTGGAATCAAGGTAATGCTGGTCTCATAGAAAAAATTGGGAGTTGGGCGGCACCTGTGGCTCAAAGGACTAGGGTGCTGGCCCCGTATACCAGAGGAATTGGGTTCAAACCCAGCCCTGGCCAAAAAAAAAAAAAGAGAGGAAAAATCGGGAGTGTTTCCTCCTCTTCTATTTTCTGGAACAGTTTGTGTAGAGAATTTTCTTCGAATGTTTGGTAGAAGTCACAGAAAAACAATCTGGGCTGGGCCTGGAGTTTACTTTTTCAGAATGGTTTAAGCTATCAGTTCAATTTCTTTATAGGTAATAGAGTATTGAGATCATCTACTTCTTCTCAGAGGAATTCAGTAATTTGTGGCTTCACAGTATTGAATAATTTCACCTTAGCTGCCAGATTTATGTGCATGGTGTTGTTCAGGGTGTCCCCTCATTAAACTTTTAATGTCCATGCAGTCTGTAGTGAAATCGTCTTTCACTCCAAATAACGGTAATTTGTGTCTTTTCTATTTCTTTGAGAGTCTAGCTAGAGATTTATCAATTTTATTGATTTTTTCCAAAGAACCAACTTTTGCTTTTATTGATTTCTCTATTTTTCTGTTTTTAATTTAATTGATTTCCACTCTTATCATTATCTCCCTTTCCTTCCGGTTGTTTTGGGTTTATTTTTCTTCTCTTTAATTTTTTTAAGTAAAATACTAGATCATTGATAGAAAACATTTCTTTTTAAAAAACAATCATTTAATGCTGTACCTTTCTCTTTAAGCATTGCTTTAACTTGGACATGTGTTTGTGTTTTAGATTTGATTATTTGTTTGAACTACTATTTAATTTTCCTTGATTTCCTTTTATCCCACAGATTATTTAGAAGTGTGTCGTTTAATTTCCAAGTATTTGAGGATTTTTCCAGATATCTTTGTCACTGGTTTCTAGTTTAATTCCAAGAGGCTTGGGCTTGAATCTCATTACCCTACAGCCAGAGGCAGAAATTGGGGTTAACTTTGGGGACAGTTATTGCAAAATCCCTAGACATTTCATACCCTTTGACCGAACATTTCCACTTCTTTGCTCATAACCTAAGGAAGTATTTATGAAAACACACATAAATTTGTGCACTTCCCTCAAATCTGAAAAAAACATCTAAATGCCAAGCAATAGGAGGCTAGTTAGAGAAATCACAGTAACCCAAACAGTGGGATGTTATGCAGCCCTTCTGGAGTGCAGGGGAGGGGCTGGTGATGGGTTATTAAGCTCCTGGTTATCTGTCAGCTCCTCGAGTGTAGCCTCCACCTCAATGAAATTGCAAACTTTGTCTCCCCTGTTTATTGCTATTTCTTTAGTGCTTGGCACATAGTAAATACTCAGACATAGTTTAGTAAATAAATAAGGAGGAGAGAAGACACTGACCTGCTTCCTGTTGAGATGTGTGTTGGGGGCGTGCCTGGCCCTGCCCTTTTTATGGGACTTGCTTTCCTGCTCCCCACACTGCCTCTAAGGAATGAGCATGTGCTGCCTTCTTTTCTCTGTGACTCTTTCCAGATCCATTTCAACTGACACCCCGATACTCCTCAGCACTTGTGGAGCAAGTCCTATTTCAGGGGTGTTCACGGTCATCATCTTTGATCGTTAATGACAGCACTCTTGCTACTGGGTATAAGTGACCTCATTTTCCTGAAGGATAAATGAGAGCTACTGAAACTGTCCCGAAGGTAGGTTAGTTGCAGAGGTGGGTTTGGGGCCAGGATGTCCTGCTCCCAGCCTGGTGTATTTCTCTTCTGTGTCCCCTCCCAGCAGCCCTGTCCTACTTGAGACAATGGCTCTGAGCATCTGAGGCCTCTCGATTTCACTCGATGCTGTGGGCCCATTGACAGCAGCATCGAGCTTCCCAATGCCATGTGCAATGCCAGGGTGGCCCTGCATTCTTATGGGTTCTTACATTTTCAAATACCAACAGGACACTGCCATAGCAACCAACAGTCTGAAAAATGTAATGGCTTTTAACAAATATTGGGCAACTGGGCCACTTGTGCCTTGCTACTCTCTAGCTTCTATCAAACCACGTAAAATACTGTTGAGTGCCCATAGCAGGCTTCAGTGGAAACAAAATGGGCTTGGGGGCAAAGTGACCGGGGATTCGGGTTGTCACTGTGCAAACTCAGGCACATTACTGAATCTAGTCTGTAGGTGTCACTTGCGTCACCTATGACATAGGGCTAAGGGGACATTAAAGGTGATACTAGAAATGAGATGGTGAGCACCTGCTGCCTGGAAAATAGAGAGGGCCAGGGAAGGGGGGCTGCTTCTTAGCTAGTTCTTAGTTTTATTTGCATAAAGAAGGCATGACCAGGCTGGCAGAGGGCCAGGGAAGGGGGGGGCTGCTCCGTGACCAGGTTGGCAGAGAGGGCCAGTGAAGGGGGGCTGCTTCTTAGCTAGTTCTTAGTTTTATTTGCATAAAGAGGCGTGACCAGGCTGGCAGAGAGCGCCAGTGAAGGGGGGGCTGCTGCTTAGCTAGTTCTTAGTTTTATTTGCGTAAAGAAGGCGTGACCAGGCTGGCAGAGAAGGCCAGTGAAGGGGGGCTGCTCCGTGACCAGGCTGGCAGAGAGGGCCAGGGAAGGGGCTGTGTGACCAGGCTGGCTGACAATGATGCTGTAAATGCCCTCCTAAGGTGCTCCCTTTTACGGGAGGCCGGGAAGCCGAGGGAACCCAGGTGAGCTCTACCTGCCTCTTTAGCTTCTCTTGCTCTCTCTTCTGCCTCCAATATCCTGCACCGTCTTACCAGGAGTCCTTGAGGATGGGCAATAGCTTACAGTTTCCCGGCCTCCCTTCTGGGAGAAGAGATATCAGTGGAACTTTTCTCCTGCTCCAATTTCCTCTGAAGGATTTTGATCAACTTAGAATTCAGTGTGTGAATTGATACTGGAAGGGAATTTCTTGGGGCCCTTGGAAGACTTGCTAGACTCTAAAAAAGTCTTTCAGAAGTTAGTTGTCCATGCCCACCATGGGCCCAGGCTCAGTGAGCGGGATGGTGTGGACACTGGGGGTCCAGCCTCCTTACGGAGCCCCCTCTTAGGCCCTTGTGCCCCACCCCAGCCTCAGGGTCCTTCCCCTCAGAGGACAAGCACCTGTTTCTATTCCACTCTCCTGCCAGACTAGAAGCATCCTGAGAGCAGGCCTGCGGCTGCACAACTCTCCCTCCAGCATGGTTTAGTGACTGTTCAGGAATGAAGGAGGAGGAAGCGATCACTGAACTGCCGACTCTCTGTGTAGGAGCAGAGCAGCCCTCCCGCCCACCCACACACTCCTGACAACGTGGGTCCTTCAAAGGGAAGTCGGGCAAACATGCCTTGTCCCTCGGTACAGGCCTCGCCTTTGAGTTGCATTTCCTCCCCCTCTGCCTCTTGAGCGGCTCAGCAAAATGTTCTGCTTTTGATTACTCCTCTTCAAACAGTGTGTTATTGTCACGCTTCTGCCTGTTTTTAATAAAGGGGAGTGACGAGGGTTTTTTCTTTTTTTTGTAGGTGCAAAATTAACACACATCAAAACTGCTGCTGTTCTTTGATCCGTCCTGCACTCTGATTCACGTCAGCTTTTTCATTTTCCCACCGAGGGTGTACAGCTCAGGAAGGATTACACGGGGAGGAAAACCGCTTCCTACTTCCCATTTGATTAACACGATTTAATGCAGCAATAATGCCGGCAAAGTTCATTACTTGGGAAAGGCTCCGACACAGGCTGCCCACGGTGTCTGGGGACTGGGTCTTTTTATTTAAAATGCAATCGAGCCCCTATGGTGAAAGGCTCCATGAAATCCTGCCTGAGCTGGGGGAGGTGGAATTGCCATTTAATGTAGATGGATAAAAATCCCTTCTGTTTGTAAAAGTTCCTGACAATTTATTCGTGCCATCTACAGATACTTAGTGTGGCTTATTGAGTTCAGAACCCTGGGATAAGGAAAACAGAAAAGGGCCCTCCCCTCAGGGTACTTACAGACTGGAAGGGAAGGTGGACATTTTCCAAGGGCGAGCAGGTGGCTGACAGATGTCAGAGGTCACATGGGGAATGTGAGCACGGGAATGTGAGCACAGGCCTGTGAGATCAGGGAAGACCCCCCACGAGGCCACTGTGGGAGGCCTGAGTAGTGGTTGATGTGGAAAAGACAACAGGGTGGGACAGAATTCTTGGGGCTGGGGACCCCTATGTGAACTGGCCCAAACTACTAGCAAAATTCCCTGATGGCCCAGCCTCCTGCCGTGTAGCTTAGCTGCAGCGGGGTGAAGGATGCTGGGTCATCCTTACCACCAGAAATTTGCGGCCTCCAACTCAGAGCATCTGCCGCTGGCCTCTTTGCTCCTTACCAAGTCCTGGGGCAGGAGGAAAATGGCTCAGGAGGGCCGGGCCAGCCCTGGGGCCTCTTGTCTGTGTCCCAGGCTCTACAAAACGGGTCCACAGTGGTCGTTCTTCACGTGCCTTACAGGCTATTAGATAAACGATGTAAGGCAGGAGAGTCAAGCAGCCTCAAAACGGTCTGGAGAAAGATCAGGGCTATTTAATGGTCATTTTTGGCAGGACCCAGCGTGGTGGCAGATGGCAGCGCTGGCTAGGCATGAGGAAGGTGCCATGGATCGCACGGAGATGGGTGATCTGCACAATGTCCCGAAGTAACATCAGTCCAGTGAAACACTGAGGGCGCAGGCCAAGTGATAGTTCAGAGAAACAACTCTCAAGTCTCCTAGAAGTCGATTTCTTGTTCACACTTAACTGGCTTCAGGCCTGGCAACTATCCAGTGCCCCAGACCAGCTATTCAAGCCAAGGGGGGACTCCCTGCTTAAAAACCTGCCTTGCCCCTGCCCTCCTTCCTTCTCCTCCCCCCAGCCCTGGCTGGACAACACTGCCTCCTGCCCACAGCCCCCACATTTCCTCAGCGTGAGCAACTTTGGGTCCCCATAACATTTATCACCTTATATAACAAGTTACATAATCTGCTTGTTTCTTATGCCTATTGTTGACGTCCTATCTCCCCTCTAGAATCTGGACTCCACAAGGGCAGGGACCTTGCTCTGCATTGTCACAGAGATGCCACAGATGCCCAGAATGGGGCTAAGCACACACCAGATGCTCAAGAAACATTTACTGAATTCCCACAGGGAATGCCCAGCAATGCCTTAGTTCTCCGGTGTGCATGTGGCCCAGATGATGGAAACCCCTCTTTCTGAATCGTCATGTTTGTATTTACAGGGAACTCAATTCCCTAAAACATGTGGGATCTGTTGGTCAAGTTCTCTGTCTGTAAGGATGTTAGCAATAAGTGGCAGTGATGATCAAGGCCAGAGAGAGGAAGGGAGCTGTTCAGGGTGCTGCCATGAAGGGTGCCTGCCTCTAGCACAGTGGTTCTCAACCTTCCTAATGCTGCAAGCCTTTAATACAGTTCCTGTGGGTCGCGACCCACAGGTTGAGAACCGTTGCAGCAGGAGAGGCTGTGTGTGTGGCCCAGAGGGAGGGAAGCCTCTGGGTGCTCACTAAGTGGAGAGAAGGGCCTGCCCTTTCTCATCCTCCCTGAATGGCGGTGGCAGAAACTATCTTGAACAACTCCAATGAATTGCTCTATTTACTGGATTAGGACCAGAGAATTTGTTCCACATCAAGACACACAGAGCCACCCAAACTTGTGGTCTCAGGTGCAGGGGACAAGACTGGGAAGCTCACTGAAGTTTCCTCGCTTTTCTTAGCTGGGGTGAATTCAGCTTTCTCACCCTGCAGGTACTGTCACATGCAACCCTAGGAAACACTTCACTTCCCTCTCACAGGCAGAAGACATAGCTGTAATTAGTCTCCTCTGCTGGGAAGAAAATACTTGTCTGAGCAAAGGCAATGGAATCAAAGGAGGAGAGCCCTTCTGCACCGGCTGAGAGCCTGTGCCTGGCAGTTGAGCCACCTGGGCCATGAAGGGCGATGGGGAGTCTCCGCTGATAAGCCCTTAGTCTGTGGGAAGGCTTGTCTGCCAGAACCGTAAAGAACTCTTCATTACAGCAGCTCACACCTGGTGACCTTTACCCTCTGCGGGGGCTGCTTGGTGTCACGCACTGTTTAGTCAATGCCTTGAGCACTCCAGGCAGGAAGACAGAGACCTGTGGCAATGAGATAAGCATTTGAGAAGTCACAGGATTATACGTAGCCCAGCCACTTTTCTTCTTCGGATGACAGGAAGAGTTTGTTCATGTTTGGTGGTTATTTCTTTCCCATTCTTCTGCAGTGGTGATTATAATCTTATTTCTTTCTTTCTGGGTTTTTTCTTTCTGGTGAAGACAGGTGGGAGGAAGCAGCTCCAGTTAGGTCACCTGCCTGCGTGATGCTCTGATCTTCCCGTGTCCTCACAGGCTTCCTGCCAGGGAGGCCAGATAGGTGGATTGTCTTCCCTTTCACAGCTGGAGCTGTTCAGGCTCAGTCAGCAGCAGTGACCTGCCTCAGCCTCCAAAGCAGGTGCAGTGAGAGCCCAGCCTGCCTGGGTTCTGTTCACTAAGGTGCTTGGCAGCTACTGAGTGAGCTGTACCACACGCCGGGCATTTCCCTAGAGGTGGAAGAGATGCTGATGAACACACAGGTGAGTCTGTGTCCTCATGGAGCTCCCAGTCTCAGGTATCTGTCTGAAGACAGAGGTAGTTACTAGCATATTCCCAGGCTTTTGTGCAAAATGGTTGTCTTTTCCTAATTTGACTTTAAACAAGGTTTAAGATACAGCATTGTTATTCAGAGTCTCTCTCTTTCTTCCTTTTTCTTTCCTGTTAGGACCCCGGGTGGGAAAGATCCAAATCCGTTGCCACGGCTGTCTACCCCTTTTCTTTCTTTCCTTCCTGATGATTTCAATAACTTTTGATACAATGCACCAAAGGCTTTTCTTGCACAGGAACAAAAGGTGAAATGTTAATATAATTTTATTTGGGCTCAGATTGGATAAGAAAGACCTTTTGTTTCGTACCTTTCATCTTCAAGTCGACACTCGTTAATTAAATGGAGCCTGTGGAAAGTGACCTTTGGGGGGGAGTGGGGCACCTGAGAATATTATGTTTTAATCAAATATGAGCAATAAATAAATAAGCAAGAAAAGAGCTATTAGATAAAGAAACACCCTGGAAGCTTCCAGATGAGAGTTCTTGAAGGAAAGGTAATTTGCTTTCTTCTTTGGGTGAAAGTGCACACTTAGATAAAGAGTGAACAACGGCCCATTTGAACAAAATCATTCACCACTCCCACCCATACATCGTAGGATAGGGAAGAGCTCTCAGATTCTACACCCCCAAGACCATCTTGGTGGTTTCCTGTGGTGGGATTGCATCAAAGGCCACCCCACGTCTCTGAGCCCATGCCTCACCTGGCCACCAGGGGGCGTGAAACCATTATTTTCCTCTGTGGGGAGAGGTAGACCCTCCAGCTTCTCACCTCCCACTACGTGTGACTAATTGATGGTTCCACCTGCTGGGTCTGGGGGCTGAAGGGGCACTGAAGATCTGACTGCTTATGGGAGTCAGGTTCACCCGAAATCTGAAAATTCTCCAGGCTGGGAGCAGGGCAGGCTCCCCCTGTACCAGTAAGAAATGGGATGGGAGCTTTATGGTGGGAGACAGGGTGACCTTTGGAGGCTCTGGAATTTCCTTGCTGTGTGATTTTTAAGTGGGATACTTAGCCCTTTTGAGTCTCAGGGTCCTAATCTATAAAATGAGGATAATTATCTAATTTTATAGAATTGTTGAAAGGCGTCAACAAAATTACAAATACAATAAGTTGGTGGGAAAGTGATAGGTGGTCAAGGCAGAATGGTTATTCTGATGGGCCTGTCCCTCCCCCCAAATGTGCTGCCTGCATAGAAGCCAAGCGTAGTCCACTACATCCCTTCATATATATGTGTGTGTATATATATATATATAAACAGAAAGTTAGGATTAAATAAATAGTATGTCTTCTAATGGAAGCTGTCTCTATCTAAATATGTGTGTGTGTGTGTATATATATATATATTCATTCATTCATGTAACTGCTGAGGGCCTACCTGTGTTAGACACACTGATGGTGCTGGGCATAAAGTGGAGAGGGGAGAGCAGGCCCAGTTTCGCCATCATGGAGCGTCTAGCTGACGACAGTGCTAGGTCCTACTGGAACTTTCTATGCTTAGCTATGTTCCTTATCTGTGCAGCCGCTAGCCACAAATGGCTATCAAGAGCTTGAATTATGGTTCATGACAAGAAGTATACTTTAATTTATTTAATTTTAATTAATTTAAATCTAAATAGTTACATCTGTCTAAAGGCTGCTCCAATGGACAGCTCAGGTCTAGAGGGAAATTGTGCACAGGGCGGTACCTTATGGTCAGAACTCAGCAAGTGCTGTGTCCTTTTCCTCCCCGACTTTGTGGCACGTGGCACCTTGTTTGTGTAACTACTGGGCTGCCACAGCACCTTCTCAAGGATGAATGGGGTCATCCTAGGTGGGCTTTAGGAGGGCAGGAGCCAGTCTGGGTTGCTTATGTGTGCTCTGCAGGACTTTGCATATAAGAAGTGCTCTTTCAATGCCTCTTAAATTAAAGGGCCAATGTGGAGTAGGGAAGGGAACATGCTTCAGAACCAGGTTGAAAGGAATTTAAATCTTGGCTCCATCACACAGCAGCCACATGGATTGATGGGGCAGGACAGTGACTCCATGGATAGTTGTGAAGACAGGTGGCATCCTGCAGAGAAGGACCCAACAAGGGTCCTGACATGAAGCATCTTAAAACAAGAGAAAGTCTTTGGAAGCCAAATAATGACATGTCTCTGGACATTCCCAGTCCACACATATGGCCCCCGTGGCCATGTCCTGCAAGTATGAGTCTGTTGACCGAGGTTCGTTGACTGGCCTAGGGTTAAGTGCCCAAATCCAGATAATCTAATTGTGCTCCTTACCTGGGCTTTACAAAAGAAATAAAAAATATAAAAACTAGATGTAAGGGGCAGAGTGCAGCCTTTCTCTGCTGGCAGAAGCCAAGAGGAACTCTTAGTACCAACCTCCACCTTAGGTGGAGGAGCTGGTCTGCAACTGGAAGGAAAAAAGCCAACACAAGCGACAGCAACTACAATAAACAGAGAACAGAAGAGCAAGCAGCGAGCCCAGAGAGAGAAAGAGGGAGCAGTGTGCCCTGGGCATGTTCACACTCTGATCCTGTTGGCCCAGAGACTCAGGGAGCCCTCCGAGGTCACATGAGGTTACTTCGACATTTTCCTTTCTGCCTGAGCAGGTTCAAACTGGGTTTCTCTCACTTGCAATGAAGCAATCACCCAGACACCCTCTCTTTCTCCTGTTCAACTGTACCCTGCCAGAACTCTGCCTTGGACTTTGTCCTAACTTCTACTCCCACATCTGCTGCGGGATAACTCAGAACCTGGAGTGGTTTGGGGGTTGGGAGGATGCTAAGTCCCTGGGAGTTAATTAGTGCAATTGGAGTAATTTTCTGGAATGTTTACGTGTGACGTTGCCTCAGGACAATTTAGGAGCAAAAGAGCAAACGCAGGTGTCTCTGAAGTGGCCCTCTGCTAGGCAGCCAGTGTGTGGAGCAGAGAGCACACTGAACCAGGAGACAGGGCACACAGCCTCCCAGTCCCTGCCCGGCCTCCCACCCACCGTGTAACCTTGTGGGCCTCGGTTTCCTTACTGGAAAAAAGGAGGTGATACCGAATGTCATGTCTGTCTCACGTGGGGCTGTGAGTTTGGAGAGAAGGACAGGAATTCACCAGACCTTTACCGAGCGGCTGCCCTGGACATGGCAGTGTGTTCATGCAGGGAACTTCAAGGAGTGGGTGCCCTTTCATTTGCCTTCACCCCCACTCCCTCAAGGGAGACGTGAGAGGCACATCTGGAGAAGGAGGGCATTACCTACCTGTCCTTTCTTGCGATCTCAGAGGGGCCAAGGCGATAGTGGTCGCTTAGCAGTCTCCTGACAGCCTGGCTGCTTTCCCCTGAGACTGCGCCCAGCACCAGCTCACACCCTGGGCTCACCTTCATGTGTGATCTGCCCCTCTCTGCCTTGCTGCTGAGCACCAGGGCCTCCTTCCCTTTCTGGGGACCTGGAATCAGCAGGCTTGCTTCTTGTACAGTCCTGCAGTTTCTTTCCTGAGCCTGTCATTGTTGCCTTTGGAGCAGAAGCTGTCTTGTCCTCATAAAGTTATAGTTTGGGGCCGTTCTTTTGAGCACTCCTAGCCACAGCTGGCTTGCTCCAGGCCTAGGCAAAGCCACCAGCACTGCTTGCTGGCAGCCCTGCCCGGGTCCCGGTCCTGGCTTTGCTCTCAGATCTTGGGTGTGTCATATCTCACCCTTCCTGCTCCTGAGAGTCCTCATCTATAAAACAGGATAAAAATATCTGCCCTTCTGACCTCACAGATAGGAAATTAGATTAGAGAAGTGAGACACAGCAGAGCTCTGTGTGACTGCAAGGTGCTAGTGTTATTTTTTGTGTAACCTTAAAAATCTTATTACAAAAGTGATAAATGCTCATTGGAGGAAACTTAGAAAATGCAGATAAGAAAATGATGAAAATAAAATAGTCTGTGATACCATCACATAGAGAGAACTGCTACAAATAATTTAAAGGATATCATTCTAAGATCTACACCTATTTACTGGAAATAGGATCACACACTTTGTGCTGTTTTACAATTTGATTTTACACATAATAACAGGTAATCAGTAGAGGTATGCTCTGCCAGAGATTAAACCTGAAAGATTCCTCCCTTTATTCAGAGCCAGAAAATCATCTTGAAATTGCTGAAAGTCATCTCCCTCATCCTCCAAAAAGCAGATACAGATATACTGGATTTGCTTGGAAGCCTCCCTCGGGAGGAAGGGCTGGAACCCATTACAAGAAGGGTGATGTCATCAGAACCTCAGTGCTTTGAAGGTAAAGACGGGAACCTCCCTGTGCCATAGAAGAGGACGTCTGGGAGGGAGAGCTGGTGGCTCTGGATCCAGCAGTGACTCACCATCTCTGGTGCTATCCGGATCCCTGAAGTTGGGGAGTCCGTTTCTAGGGCCCCGGGGCCAAGCATGGCACTACAGGAGTGATACTGCTGTCTCTCTCAAGAGCAAGATGGTCTCTACAGGGATCGAGGCTGGGGAGAGGTTGCAGGGGCAGCCAGCAGCATTCCAGGAGCGAGCTGCCTTCAGTGTATTGGGGGATGGTCTGCAGCAGTTTGGTCCACACCTGGAATCTCTCACACACGTGCAGAGCTAGACTGACCAACTCTTCCCTCTGGACTTCATTAAGTTCCTAGGATTCCTGGGCAATGCATACGTAGGTGCAGCCTGAAGAGGGAGAGACTGTTCTACTAATTACAAAGGTGAAGGCCTGAGCAAGTAGTCGGAAAGTGCAGAGATATTTTCATTTGCATTGGGTTGGATGGTGCCCTCCGAAGGATATGTTTGTCTGGAAGTTGCGACTGTGACCTTATTTGGGAAAAGGGTCTTGCAGATGTAATGAAGTGAAGGATCTTGAGATGTTATTGTCTTAGATTTATGATGGACCCTGAATCCAATAACAGGTGTCCTTATAAGGGAAAAATAGAGGACTATTTGTGTAGGAAGAAGTCTCCCTCTAGCAATCTCTATCAGCAGAACCAACAGAAAGTTGTAGTTTGGAAAGTCCCTGTCCTACCCTCACAGAACAGAGGGCAGAGGGTGGATTTGGAGTTGAGATTCCATAGCTGTGCTACTGAGCTTGGGAGTCTTGGCTCTATGCACATCCAGTTCTGGTTTTATAGTGTCTTGTAGACCTTGTAAGCCTCTTTTATGTTTCCAATGAATCTACTTTTGTTAAGTCAGCCAAGGTTGGTTTCTGTTGCTTGCAACCAAAAGAGCTAAAAGATACAGATGTTATCTTACATGATCTTCATAGAACTCCATGAAGAAAGTATACAGAAAGTATTATCCCCATTTTACAGATGAGAATACTGAGGCTCGACGAGGTTAAGATTAAGTCTGGTCAGTGACGGTGCCGGGGCTTGACCCAGGTCTCCTTAATCCAAGGCTTTGACCTCCTAGTTTGCTTCTCACCTGGCCTGCTAAGGCCGGGGAACAGAGGAAGCCTCTGCACTTCTTGAGGATTGGTGATGAGTTCCATTTACTGCAGAAAACCTATGTATATTCCTTGCAGCCAACCAGTGCAGTGAGTCTGTGTGATGTGTCAATTTACCCATTACCTTGATGGAATAGAAGTGAGCATAACAACTTTAACTTGTTGAAGTGACAACAACTGAGAGCAATTGAATTTGAGCTAAGAGGCCTTTAAATTTCTTCCCAGAATGACTTCGAGATGAGTCTGAGAGGCAGGGAATGTTGCTTTCCCTCCAAGCCCTCTCCTCCCTTGCTTCTCCAGTAATTTCTCAAGTGTGGTGAGAAACTCTGGGAAAGTCTGTTCCCCAGGAGGGCTCTTTCTTATGGTTTCTAGGTGAGGTGAGGGTTTTCAGTTCCTGAAATGAATCTCTTTAGGCATTCTTAAAAGTCGGCATAAAGACACATCATAGGTTAAGGTGCCTGCAAGTATCCTGAAAGGGAATAACATCTCTTCTTGGTTTAGAAAATAAAAAATGACTGAGACACTGTTCTATTGATTTTCTTCCCCTTGTCTCACACCGCCAGGTGAATAAATTATTCTTGGAGGTTCTGTACAAATTACTCAATAAAGTCAAAAGCAATGTGTCTGGTAAATGTGGTCTGCTTTGATTCCAAGTCCGTAAAACAGAGACTGCCAAGTTGAAAAAGATCTTATGGGTCATGAAATTCAACTCTCTCACCTCAGAGGTATGAACGGTGGGAGGAAGAGCAATTAGGAGACTTACCTGAGGGTCACAGAGTAAATTGGTGACAGGTGGGAGATCCCACTCTGTCTCCATGTAGAAAGCATGTAAGGGAAGGGTCTCTGTAGGGCCAGGTAAGGGTTGGTTTCAGCTTAACTAGGCTAAGGGTCCCTGGACACTTACCAAGCATTATCCTGGATACGTCTGTGAGGATGTTTCTGGGTGGAACTGACATGTGAATCAGCAAACGGAGAGTAAAGAAAGTTGCTTTTCCTCATACGGGTAGGCCTTAGTCAGGAGCAGGCCTGAACAAAACAGCAAGGCCAACAGGGAATCCTCCTGCCCACTACACTCAGCTGGGACTTGGACCGAAATACCAGCTCGTCTGGGGTCTAGGGCCTGCTGGCTTTCACATTGGCTCTCCTTGGTCTCCAAATGCCAACGGCGCATCTTGAGACTTGTCAGGCTCCATGATCACCTGAGCTCATTGTCCATAAAAAAATCTCTTTATATTTATATACACATGTATATATAGACAGACAGATATTTTCTTGGTTCTAACTGATAGTCCCCATAAGTTGAGGGGAAAAAGTGGTGATTTTCCCAAAAAGTATAGCTCCTGAAGGAGCTGAAAGACATCGTCAACATTCTTACCTGAAACTCCAAGGAGTCAAGATATGTTTTCTCCCTGGATTCCTTGTTTTACTTGTTTGTTTTCACGTGCAGTGGTTTTGACCAGTAAGATTGCTCTGTCATTTCTTCACCTGCAGGTGTGGTCTGCAGCAGACGTTACAAAGGGATAGCTCTGGGTCAGGGTTGCCCTTGAGACTCTTCTCTTTGGTCCACATTGTGGAGTCTTCTCCCCACCCTGTATTTTGGCATACTGTGCTAAAGCATTGTTAAATTTACTTTCAAAAAGTGAGGTGATTACTCATAAAATTCTACATCCTTGCTTTAAAATAAAAGCAAGATCTGGTGATACTTGGCTCCTAAATGGCCACAATCAGCTAACACCAAGGAGCAACTGTCTAAGCAGTGAGTGTCTGCAGATCATCACAGCCCACACCATTCCCAATGTCTCCCTGATGCTGGCCAGTGCTGTTTATTATTAAGCCGGTGCTGGCCAGATTAGTTACCAAATAATTCAGAATGTTTTGGGGATAAGACATTGATTCAATCTGTTATCATTTCTTAGCTACTAGCTATCATCCTGGAACAATGTTAGGAGGTGGCAATGCAAAGATAGATTTGACACAGCTCTTGCCCACAATGAAACATTTTCCTAGTAAAGTGGCTCCTGTCTTCCTGTCTCAATCTGCATTCTTTGTACCTTCATCAGGTATGCAGGTTTCTGGTTTAGCTGGAGCAGGTGTGCATTGGAGAGAAAAACAATAAGTAGTTGCAGTGTGGAGGCTTTATCTGTGGACATAGGGGTGTTATGAAATAGTCTCTGAGTGGAAGTACTATGTGATAATAAAAAACTGTGGTGAAGACTGGTTGTCCATAAAGCACCTTCTTCCTCTTCCTCTTCTTCATTCTCCTCCTCCCTGCTGGACTACATTTCCCAGCATTCACTGCAGTGCGGCAGGACCACATGACTGAATCCTAGCCAATGAATGTGGGGGTGAGGACAGGCCAGATGCACTTCCTTTCTGCTCTCAACTATGACAGATCCCATCTTCCATCTTCATTAACTCCTTTCAACAGCTTAAGAAGTGAGATATTAGTTGTAAAATCTGCAATCCCTGAGTCACTAAGTAGAGGAGACATCTGTTGTGGACTGTGATGCAAACAACAAACAAACCTTACTTTATAAAGTTGCTGAGATTCTGGGATTTCTTGATTCCAATAGATCTCATTTCCTTAACTAAAACTAACAATGATAGTAGGAACTTATTGAGTATTTATTCTCTTTAGACACTGTTCTAAGTGCTTGACATGCATTTTATCAAATTAAATCATCACAACTCTATGAGTTAAGTATATTATTATTATTACTTCCACTTAGTAAGGAAATTGAGGTACAGAGAGGTTAAGTCACTTGCCCAAGATCATACAGCTACTAATTAGAATCTGTGCTTTATGACAGGGTTTTGTGGACCAGAGGAGAAGCATGAAAGGAGAAGAATTAAAAGAAGCAGAGAACCATGGGAGAGTGAAGTAAATGACTTGGGATTACTGCAGTTCTCCTGCGCTTGGTTCAGGGCCAGCAGTGATCAGGAAACTCGGGCCTGGGCCTGGGCAAGAACATAGTCAGCCCCTGGGCTGCCCACACCCTGTCTGGCAAGATAGGGTCTTGCTGTGAGGGAGGACTCTTAGGAGACACAGGAGTCCCTTACTCTCCCAGGTGTGTCTTTAGGCTTGAGGACTCTTTGTCATCTGTACAGGGCCTTTTCTTTTTCCACTTTCAATGCAGTGAGTATGTAATTTGGACAGAGGGCCTTTGAGGAAGGGTTGCTAGGGCCCAGAGATGGCAGCTGGGTGGGAGCATCATTTAGGGTCCTGAAGACCTCCCTCCTCTCTTCTACCCAGAGACTATTTCATCACACACCAACATCCACAGAAGAATCCCCCACACTGCCTAGACCTAAGGTGCGGGGCTCCGGTGCCCAGGCAGTGGCTTGGCACTCGATGGCCCAGAACTCAAGTTCCCTTCTGCCCAGGATCCTTTCCCAGTCTTCACAAGGCTGCTCGGCATCTAGCTCCCACCCAATAGTCAGCCCTTCAGAGATGCTTTTCCTGATATCTCCCCAGCTGAAGTGCCCCGAGTAAAGCCACTTAGGTGTCCCA
>CAUYON010134906.1:0-13496 GCA_963573935.1 Arctocebus calabarensis | reverse complement strand
GAAAATAAAATCTGAGGAAATGTGCTGAGTAAAACACCTTTCAGATTGAATAGAGCTATTAGTGGAAAAAACCAAGAGAAGAATTTGAATAAGGCTTATAAGAACTGAAATGCATGGTTTTAAAAGCTGAGGAGAAAAGAGGCTTTTAAAGAAACTCTTATGTATCTGAATATGAATTAAAAAGGAAACAAACACTACATTGAATCTGAAAGACTACCTGAAAGATTTTCTCTGCCTAAAAGTGCTGAAAGCTTAACAAATGAGTATTAATGGTTAAATTGAAAGAATGAACAACTGCTAATTTTTGGAAACTAGTTGGAATTTTTAGGCTGCCTCTCCTTTCTTTTTTTCAAAGCCAAAAAAAAAAAAAATTGTCAGACGTATCCTAAACTTTCAGAAAATAGCAGTAGAATAATAAACACACTCATAATTTATTCATTTAATAAATATATTTGAGTATCCATCATATGTTTGACTTTGTTCCAGGTGTCTGGGATTTAATAATGAGTAAACCAGATCTGGTTCTTGACCTCCTGGAGCTTGTGGCTTAGTCTAAGAAATGAATATAAAAATGTGTAAGTAATAATTTCTTAAGGGAATATCCCAAGTACGTGGTAAGTACTATGAGGAATATGATTTCTCTGGGAACATCTGACTGGGTTTGTTAGGGAAGACTTTTATGAGAAGGTGGTATGTGGGCATTGATTTGTATCCTAAAAGGCTACTATATTCCTTGATCACTTCTAAGAGCTTTGCAGTTGAGTCCCTGGAGTTTTCCAGGTATAAGACCATGTCATCTGCAAAGAGAGAGAGTTTGATCCTCTCTGTTCCTTTTGAATGCCCTTGATCTCCTTCTTTTGCCTGTTTGCAATGGCTAGGACTTCCAGTACTATACTGAATAGCAGTGGCAAGAATGCACATCCTTGTCTAGTTCAAGTTCTGAGTGGAAATGCTTTCAGTTTTACTCCATTCAATATTATATTAGCTGTAGGTTTGTTGTAGATGGCTTCAATCAGTTTAAGAAATGTAATGTCCCACCTAAGCCTATTTTAAGTGTTCTTATCAAAAAAGGATGTTGAATGTTGTCAAAAGTCTTTTCTACATCAATTGATAGAATCATATAGTCTTTGGTTTTGATTTTATTTATGTAAAAAAAAAGGTGGCATATGAGTGAAATCTGAAGAATTAGCCCATAATAACCAGTTGGGGAGGCAGGCGTTGATTGGGCAGTAATTCAATGATAATGTTTTAGAGGGCACAAACATCATGGGTGAAACCACATTAAGATATTGGTTGTTAATAAATAATATTGTATACTTTCAAGGATTGTTTTTATTTTAATAGAGAACCTCTCCCCACTAATTGTCTATAATACTATAATACAAGTAGTCTGTGAAATTTTTCTAATTATACATGATTCAAGTGTTCTAGAATTATATACATGAAAATGTATCATATAATGTGTTATTATATACTTTATTTTATACTTGTGAGAGAGTGGAAAAGCACTCTCACTTTTCAAAGAGAGTTATTATTTTGTATAAATTTAGACATAAATTTTATAGATATGCATAAACGCTTAGTTTTTTTTTCTATAAAATGGCTTCATAATATCCACATTCATCTGCAACTTGATATTTTTACTTAATGGTATGGCTTAAACTCCTTCTTTGCTAGGACACATAGTCATTACTATCCATTTTCTGTGCATATAGCTTTCATGTATATGTGACATATATGAATACGTAAATTCCCAAATATATGAGTATATATTTACATGTATATACTGAGAAGAGTTTCTAAAACCACTGTTTTATAAATGCACATCTAATTTGTTTCTAAAATGTTGTTACTTTGAGAAATGTTGCCAAACATTCTTACACATAAAAGTTTTTGTACCTACTGTATGAGTATTTTTTTAGAAAAAGATTCCCAAAATTGGAATCATAGAGTCAAAAGTATGAATTTTAAAAATGTGACAGCTATTATAACCAAACCCCATTCCTTTCCAAGAAGGCTTTCTCTTAGCTAAAATGTACAAGGGTAGCTGCTTTGCTACCCATTTGCCAAAATGCATATCACTCTCTCTTAAGTTTTGACAAAGTGTTCTTGAAATCTGAAGCATCTTCTACAGAAAATTGATTGCTTTTATAGTCCCATGGATTCCTGGTGGGTGTTATCCCTGTTTAGAACAGGGTGTGAAGGCAATACTTGTCTGTTTAGCATAGAGACATTTAAACTCAAATCTAAGCCCTGAAACACCCAAAGAAAACTCAGATTGGGGCTAGAGTTCACCAGATAGTACTCAAGAGGAAGAGATGTGGGTCCATTGTTCTTTGTCTTCCAAATCATTCCAATTGGCTGTCCATCCATTGACCAGGCAGGCCTTGGCTCTCAATAGGCTTCTGACCCACAGATATGAATATTCATTGTTAAGGATCAAAAGGGTGGAATTTCACTTGCTGATGCTTTAAGATACCGTAAACATTTTCATTTTCCTGGAGATCACCCATGCATCCCAGTCAGTCCATGTAATAGAAGAAAAATAGACATCACTAGAGGGCTTTTATTATGTTTTAATAATGACACAAACATTGTCATAATACTTACTATGTGCTTTTTACAGATCCAACACATTAACAGAGAGAAGGAATTAATTACCTTTTCAGTAAAACGCTATGAAACTGATGAGTTTTTAGAAAGAGAATTCTAATCATTTTTATTTTATAGACATGTAATTTAATAAGTGTCAAATAACAGTATTTGGGCTTATGAACTGAAGTTATAACACTGAAAAGTAAGACTGTTTTTGTATATTAATCCTAAAGAAAATACATTCAATACACAAACGTTTTTCTCTCTGTCATTCCCAAACTTAATCGACACCATATCACTGATGTATGTTGACATAGCAGAAGGCCACAAATGCGAAGAGCCGCTAGACAAGTTACTAAGTTCATTAAATATTAATTAACATTTTTTTCCTGGTTTGCAGGTCAATGCTTTTTATATCAAGGAGCCTTAAAAATCTCCTTAGCTAGAATAAGTAAGGGATCATTTGATTTTCTCCAACTCAGTGCATATCTACATTAATGAGCTCTCCAGGCTTATTTCTACCATTTGCTTAGGTCGCTGCATGATAACAAGAATTCTTGCAGAATGTCATTTATGAGTGAAATGCATTTAGCCCTAGGTAAAGTCAAGAAGTCAGTAAGATTAGACAGAAGAGTAACCTGGCAGGGGCAGTGTGGATGGCCACATTAGTGGGTGGGTCTGTGGGTTTCTAATTCATCTCAGTGGTTTAGGGGGACCTTTGGACAACTAATGAAAACTGATCAGTTGTGTGTGTGAGAAGAGATAACGTGCAGAAAGCCAGCATGAGGCCAGCACACAGTTCTCAGTAAATGTTGCTAGATAGAAAAGCCTTTTTGAGAAAAGCTTTTTTCTTTGCTATCTCTGCCTTGAGGATAACCATAGTTCTGATCCCCCATGCAGCTGCCTCTCACTGCTTTTCTGCTCCCATGTAGTATTTTGAAAGAATGGAGTTCCCAGAGAGAACTGGTCTTCTGCCAGAGGTTCATAAGGATTGCATTTGGAATAACTTTATCCCCATGTTTGCAATCCAACAATTTGCCTTGTTTGACAAACCTGCCCTGCTGCCCCTCATTTGATATTAATCATTATCATCATCATCTTCTGCAAATTTGGAGTAATTCCCAGCCTCTCTTTCTTTCCTACCAACCAATTAAAAAGCAGTTCCTTGCTTGCTACATAATCGAGTGTCGATATCACATTGAACTAGTGGTCATCTGTTTGACAGGCATGTAAAGTGTCTCCCTTAACATGCACACAGGATTCCAGTGTAAAACAAAAGCAGTGCATATACGATTGGATCTAGGCAGATCCAGAAGGTATAAAAATAAAGCAGGTAACTCCGACCTTCACGACGCTGCTTTCTCTTGCTCTGTTGCTTCTCCCTTCACCTACGTGTGCGGCAAATTAAGGACTAGTTTTTCTATGTATTGGCACAGTCTGTTGGCAGAGTTATCCAGAAAGTAGTGAAGGAAATCCTGTAAATGGACAGTACTTTGGGTTATGCTTTGAGTTGGTCATTTACATCCAGGGAAAAGAAAGCCTGACATACAGTTCTATGATTCAAGGACAGAGGCTTATAGATTGGCTAAATGGTCACAGGTATGAAAACAACAAGACTGTAAAATCGATACCAAAGGGTGAAGGGGATATAGTGAGAGAGGACACCCTGGAAGGGTGAGGTCTAGGAGAACAGGTCTTCCCAAGGAGACCCACAGGACAGCTGCAGGGTCCTCTCCATGGTGTCTCAGCTCCTAGGAATTTGTAGACTTAACTTTCTGGGACCTGGAAATTTCTGCTTCTGTGAAATCCTGTGGTTCTCTGGGGGCTGGAACAGTTTCTCCCGCTTGATTCAAACTGACCAATGAGAAAAGTTACATGTGGGTTGGAACTTTATACTGGAGATAAACAGGGAAAGACCAAGCCAGTTGGGGAGGGTGGCCATTTTGAATTCTTCTATGCCGTCAGCTCCACCGACTGAATAAAAGCCTTTTTACTCTTAAATCCAGTGTTTGGGTGCTCTTCCTTTCCATTGGGCCTCATCTTCCTGCAACAGTAGAATGGACACAGAGTGTGATGAAATCTCTATCCTCATAAATGCTTCCAGAAGTCTTCAACTGATGAGAAGGGCCTCTTGAAATGTATTTCCCAGATTCTCCTTCAGGTCGACGCCCTCATTCTCCCAAGGAGTGGGCATGTTGGGAGGTGATGAATCACAACTGCTTCCTTCTCCCAGAATTATCCTGAGTGATGGGAACTGACTCATCCAAGGATAGTTCCTTGCCCAGGGGCAACCCACACTCACAAGTAAATGTAGTGATGAAGCTCCACCCTTACTTCAATTTTTGAAAGTTCCCAGGTATGGGGCTCCTAAATTGTACAGTCTTTTTCTTCAGAATTATCAAAGCAAAGATCTAATAGATGAAAGTAACTCAACTTTTTCTTATGAGGGTCATGATTCTGTTTGTGTGGACTATTTCATGTCAAGTTAACAAATGACAAGGGTTTGGATTACAGACATATGCTTCTTAAATGTAAGTAAGTCTGGTCTAATGGTTCAAAACCGTTGTGCCTACTTATGAAGGAATAGCCTTTGTTTTTAAATTATAACAGTTTGTAAGCATTAGTTTTGTTGGGTCAGCGAACTAAACAAGGACAGTTTGAAACAGGATTTAAGGGAGGTTGTTACAAATGCAATAATAAATGTTGATCTTATACTGAAAAATGGAGATCATAGCACATCCTTTTGATTATTCAGAATGTTGAGCCACTTGCCCTTTAGCTGCCATTGCCTATGACAACATTTCTCGGGACTTCTTGCATTATTTAATGTTAGGACAGACTCGCAGACCATTTGAGACCCAGACGATCATTACCTATGTATGGAGAAAGAGTATAAAATAAACTGAAGAAAAATTTAATGAAAAGGGATGGAAAGAATGTCATCTCTGACAATTTAAGATGCTTTATCAGGAAGTCTTTTTATTTTCTTGGTTCTACAGTAAATGTGCCTTAGACTCTGACGGGAGGCATTCTCATTCCACATTCTCATTCCACATTAACTCATCCTCCATTATTCACTGGATAATGGATTCTATTAATATAATATTGTTCACAAAAATCAGGAGAGAATACTAATTCAGAAACTCACAATATTCTTATGTAAGAAGTTTTCTTTCACCAATGTGACTTAAGATGAATGATGAATGCTCACAATCCAGGGGTTGGTTATGGTTTTTTAATACTTAAAGAAAGGATGATTGTCAGTTGGAGATTGCATTTGGCACGATGCAGCAGAATCCTGACTGCTGTGGCTTAGACAAAGAGGAATTTATTTTTTGCATGGTAAAATCATTTATTGAGGCAAGTGGTTCAGGTTTGAGGTCACTGTGTTATGTGGCCGCCCATGTTTTAGGCTTTCTATAGATTTACACCCCATTGTCCCTTTGTATGTGACTCTCATATTGAAGGTTTCTTGAGGGCCACTGTAGTTCCAGACTAAACTACAGGCATAAAGAAAAAAGGAACAAGAAAGAAGAGGAAAGTCTTATTTTAGTAATACTAAGCTTATATCTCATTGAGTAGAAGTGTGTCCCATGGCCACCCTAGTTGCATGGGAGGTTGAAAAATGTTGAAATTCGTTGGCATATTGCCAGCATGTACAGCGTCCGTAAGAATGACCGGGAGAATGGAGATTAGGTGGACATGCAGAAGTTCTGAAAAAATGGGGTTTCACTTCTAAGGTCACTGCTCGTTTATTATTTTTCCTCCTAAGACTATGTCCACCTTTGCTAGATTTTGTGCCCTTACATTGTTGTCTACTTAAAAACCAAAACGTTAGTGATGTGGTTCTCTGGAGTAATTCTTTTCACATAAAATGGAATTAGAGTATGCATTAGATGCCTTTCCGGTGTCCATTTTTATGAAAGGAGCCATTTTCAGTGAAGTGGTTGCCAAATTATCTTTTTCATAGTAATGCTGAATGTGTAATTATGTTTCAATATGAAGAAAATTATTATATTAAGCATGATTACCAATTAACTCACCTTGAAAACTCATTTTTGATCAAAGTAATACAAATAAAATTGTTTCTTAGACCAGAGAAATCCTCTTTACTATCTATGGTTCTATAGCTATTTTATTTAAATTATGATTTTTCCTTTTATACCTGATAAAACTCAGAAAGGCGAAGGCAGTTTTAATTCCTCTGTATTTAAGTGACAAAAGTGATATCTCTCGTTTCATTAGCAGTATAATTGGTTGCTCTTTTTTATGATTTCTTGCTGCTTTTAAAAATCCTTGCTGAATTTTATTGGCTTGCTCTTCCTAAAGAGGAAAGCTACAAAAGACAAACTTCCCAGATGGCCAAATTTCATTAAAAATGAGTCCTTTGGGAAGGAGACAACTTGAAAAGAAGTTCAATATTTGTTTACTGCTGTCATCAACTCCTCCTGTCACAGATAAAAATATATAAATATAAAAAAACAGTCTAATGGAAGCTCATGGCAGTCTCACATTCAAAGCTGAGACTTTTATTGGTTTCTTATTTACCAGAAGAAAAAACAAATCAAGGAGAAAAATGTTGCAACTGAAATAAACTTGTTACTTTTTTTTTTGTTACTATAAAGTGGAAAACTTTTGGGTATATCCTGATGGAGATTTTAACAGCAGAATACCACAAAATGGTCCAATTTTTTAAAATGAGGCTAATTAGAGTTGTTATTATTTTGTTGTTATTAAATATTTAAATGTTTTGAAGAATAGTAGCATACCAGAAGTAGCAAAGAGGCAGAAGAAAAAAGACATCTTGAATTGATTTTGATTTACATTAAGCTTAAGAAGCAATCTAAATTCACTTAGGTTTTTTATTTTTCAGTCATTTCTTGATATTGAATTGCAAAGTGCTAAACTGAGGGGAAAGATTGATATTTGGGGACAGAATATTTTACATTGGAAAATTTCTTCGACAAAAAATAACTTAGAAAATCAAGCTTCCTAAGGAACTTAGAGTTAAGTAAAATTAACCACTAAATTTCTCCCCCTTTCAACAGTTATTTGATTCATTTGTGGTCTAATAGATGTTTTAATTAAGGGCATTAAAGTAACTTGTCAATTAAGAATTTTTATTGGAGATAAAGTTTTCATTGTCAATAGGACACAAGTGATTGAAGTACCTCTAAAGATAATTAACACAGACAGAAACACAGTGTAACAAATGCCTCTGCCCTTGGCACTAACCTTGTTGAATAAGCAAAGTTTTTGTCTCCTGTGTTCAGCCTGCTCAAGCTAGCCTGTCTGGGGAGCCACGCCCCCAGAAGCAGCCTTCAGCAACAATGATGGAAGTGGAAGGGTAAACACTTCAGTTTCCTTGGATGGGATCATTCTGGTGTGAGTTCTATGCTTCCTCCCTGAAGTCCATATAGGGAGACTGAGCCCCAGCAGCCAGCCTCAGTGACCAGTTTTGCTGGCTCCTTCCCCCGTTGGTTTTACTTTCCAAACTCTCCCATCCCTGTGCTTCCTAAGATTAATTCTCAAATACACTACTTGCCCTCTGATTCTTGTCACAGGTCTGTTTGTGAGAGAACTCCTCTTAAAATACACCATCCCATTAAATCTCAGTTATTTGACTTTCACAGGCAAAAGTATTGTGGGTTTTTAGCTTCTTCCTGATTGGGTTGTTTTTCCAAAATAATCACTTAATCAGTTCTCACTTTGGTCTTAGAGCTCCAGCTTTTAAGTGCAGTACTTGACCACACACCCATTATCCACTCAATGGACAAAAACAGGGGAGTTTGGGTCAATGCCCATTAAGAGACAAGATAAAATAAAAATTTCCTGATACTTTGTTATTTTTTCTATATTCCATGTTATACAATCTAAGAATTTTCGTATCAATTGTCAGGAAAAATGAAGTATCAGTATGAAATAAATCGATCAGACTATATTCATTTACAAGATACAGCATTTCCACTTAATGGTTTATCACACAATTTTATCCCATATAAACCAGGCACCCAGAATAAGAATTTTTCCTTACAAAATAAAACATTTTATAGTTGTGTTTAGTGTTTCTCCGATTCCCTTCTGTCCTAACTTACTACCCCCTTATTCTTTCTGAGTTTCTATCACACTGTAATCTTCTCCCTTCTTCTGCCTTCTGCCTCCCAAGCCATCCCCACAGTAGAATCTCTTCCTAGTTGACATTTCACAAATAGTCACTGAATAAATTAGTACTGGGGGGAAGTTTCCTAACCTTCGGTTATATATAGCAGGACTGTAGGATCTTGAATCCAGAAGCTGGGAGAGAGGCTCCCTGATTGTGGCAGAAATAGTAATCCCCTCAGGGGGTGAGTTTTACAGTATTGCTTTAGAAGTAATTTCTGGGAGTACCCCACAGTGAATCTTCTAATCCGTTTAACAACTTTGTAAACACTCAATTCTTGAAGATTAAACTTATTGCTGTTTAAAATAACCAGAGTGTTTTCAATTACAAGGAACCAGTACAGTACTTGATACCAAAGGGCATTAAATGCAACAGACATCAAGGTTGGCAATGAAGAATTTATTATTTGAGCTAGTTGGATTTAAAGGCAGTGAGGGGCAGATTACCTTTAGAGAATGATGTATTTTTAAGCCATGATACCAGTGATTAAAATATTGAAGACAGACCAAGCGATGGCTGCTGTGCCATATTACGATGGGCATAAGTTATACAAGGACTGTAAAGTGATGGAGTTGCTGCAGACTCCGCCAGAGAGAAAAAAATGATAGAATCTGAGAGTTAAATTCCATATTCAAAGCACCATACCAGAGATTTTCTATGACTGCACTAAAATAATTTCTTATAGTCACAAGTTTTATGTAGATAATTCTCACATGCAGAATCTAATTTTGTCATTTTCTGAATTTAAACATAGATTAAGTTTACAGTCTCAACAGCTTTCTTGTGAAAATTAGGATTTATAAGGAAAGAAGGGGATATTGAAATATGAAATAGGTTATTTTGAAGACTTCGGATACATCTGAGTGCCTCAAACTCAAAAATGTCACAGAACTTTACGTATCAGTAGAGGTCACCTCCCTGCCTCGGTCAGATGACCTGGCTTGCATTGCTCAAAGGTCCTACATTAAATTCCGACCTTGTTGTCTTTTAAGCAGATGCTAATTCTTTCCAATTTTTGTCATCCCTCCTTATCTTCTCCTAAAACTCCAATCAGAATGCCCTAGAGTAAGCAGAGCCAATTGTAAATTCAGATCCCATAGGAAAGGTTTACACACACAAACTTTCATAAGAGTTTTTAAAACCTGTGCTAACCTAAACTGGAGAGTCTGTCGTGTTTGTATTTTTTAGACTCAAAAAAAGGAAAATGGTAGGAGTTGCTGCAATGAAATGAACTCCTGATTTCAATAAAGAAGATCCCTCAATTATTATAGACTATGTGGGCGTGGCTGCCAGGATAAGGCATGAATTGGGGAATCAGAATGGTTTGAATTTTATCAAACTTTGTAGATAGTTAACTGATCATGCAATATCTAGGACTGAGAAAGATGGGCAGTCCACAGATTTCCTACTGATCTGCTTTTAAATAGTGCTCTGAGCAGGAATAGACGGCAACTTCAAACTCAAGTAAGAGCCAATTCATAGCCTCTCGCCCCTCAGATGGAGGAGTGGCCAGGTACACTTGAGCAGGACTTATTACATACATGCCTTTCAGGTTTTCCTCTTGTCTTTTCATAAACCTATAATCGTTAACTAAAGTAATATTGGATAAAGTGAAGTGATAAACCCAGGCCTTGATATGTATATTTTTTACATTTATCCTGAAGTAATAGCTTGAGGATGCCATTGAGTATCACCAGTTGGAAAGAGTGGGAGAATTAAGGTATTCAGGTAAATAGAGTTTTGGTTCAAATTCACATCTCACAGTGGGCCCAGTAGATCTGAGAGAAATTTCTCTTGTTATTTCCTCAGTTCCCTATATAATATAAGGAATAAACTATCCATCATCAGACAGTATTACCACATTTCCTCTCTAACTAGTGAAGACTGTTCTGATAAGAAAGGCCATGTGGGAGCTCCTAGAAAATCCCATTTTTACTCAAAAAATAAATCAAAATCAAAGCTCGATCCTTGGGAGAATGAGAGGAATTAGTGGTCATCAAAGTCTTAAAAGATGCACGTGAAAATGATGACACTTTTACACACCCATGTAAACTGACAGTTTGATACATCTTGTAGGTCATTGGATTATAATAAACTTAATTGGGGATGAGTGCAATTGCAGCTGCTATTCCATGAGAAAAGAAAAGAAACATATAGTTTATGGCATCTAGGTGATTTTATTTAAATTGTTTCTTTGAGTCAATACGCAGTTTATGTTCACCTTATGGGCACAGACGTATGCTTCCTTCCTTCTGATGTTCGGTTACAGCAACTTCCCAACTCTGCTGGTTACACTCTGAAGGGAACGTGATGCTTTCATCATTGGTGTGAGGATCATCATGATCAGCTATATGAGTGTCAGTTTCCCGGTGAGAACATAGCAAGATGCATTGATGAAACACCTGTGCAAAAGAGGGTATGAGTAAGCTATACACCCCCATGTTGGGTATGGTTAACTTTACAATCTGGTTTAAGAGCTGGCAAACTTTTTCTGTACAGAGTAAGATAGTAAAAATAGATTAGTTTGTTCAGGCCAAGGAGATAAACTGAAGATATTAAATCACTCAAGCACATTAAATAATTTATGTAATAAGAAATAAAACAAATTTTTGTAATATTTGTACTACTGAAATTAGAATAAAATAATAAGCTGAGTATAATTGTTCTGCAATGCAATCTAGTATAGAGAAGAACAGAATTTTATTTTGAGGGGACATTTTGCTTATTTGATATTCAAAATTTGTGACTCCCTCTCAAAATTTATAGAAGATTTTCTTGTGTTAATGCTAATCTGTAATAAGATTTTATATGTTTCATCTTTGAAAATGTATTTTCACAAAATAGTTTCTGCCAAATACTGATATAAATCCATGAGTGTATGGTTTTAATTGAGCTATTCAATGCTGGTAAGGCATTTACATATTTCTATGAGATTCCTCTCCTGATATTTGCTTTTTAGCATGTCATTTTATTGTGGATTAATAATTTTTAATTGGAGGTTAGGTAGAGGCTCTGCAATTACACCATAAAATGGATTTTTAAATACAGGTATTTTCTTTGCATTTGAATCAGGTTCCCAAGACACTACTAGAACTGTACTTTAATCTCATAAAATATACCCACTGCAACTTTGTATGTGAAAGGAGATGTCGCTTTTTGTTGTAAATTTGACAGCATGATAAAGTGTATAAAGTAGTTTAGCATACTGTCACTGAAATGATTTTGCAATGGTATCACATACGTGTTGTTTTGCCTTGGAATTTTAGGTTTAATTTATTTAAAAAATAATTAAATTTATAACAAAAGCTAATTTTCAAAGCCATTCAGTGTTCAATAATAGTAGTTAAAGCCAATTCTTTTTACTTAGAAAAATTCTTGCTCAAGTTCATTCAAGTTCAATGACTTCAAGTTCATTCATAGCCTGAACTAAAAAAAAAAAAAATTGCAATAAAAGTTTAAGACATCAAGTTGTATAGTAGGGCATGTAAGGATATTTAGCTTCTATTTCTTACAAAAATTTTTGGAACTGATTATAGTTAAGTTCACAAATGTGGTGAAGTTCACTACTAATACTACTGGTTCAGTAATAAAATAAATTCAAGTATTTCCTGCAAAGTACATGGAAATATAACTATGTTACTGTGATTTGTGCATTAAACGGCAATGGAAAATAACAAATAATATAATAAATACCCCTAAGTTATAAAATATCTTAGTAGATATGTTAGCAGATTCCACTTTAATTTGTGCTACATTAGGATTTTCACAACTTCTTTTAAAATTGTCTTACTTGCTATTGTCCACTCAGCTTATTTACTGTACTTAATTTTTCAGACAGTTCAGACTCAGAATGGATGCTTTAAATAACTGAGTGGTGGAGTTTTCCTTTGGTGTCTATGAGGGATTGGGTTCCAGGATACCCTCAGATACCAAAATCCATGATTGCTCAAGTCTCCTATTTAAAATGGTGCAGCATCTGCATATAACCTATGCACATCTTCCCGTATACTTTAAATCATGTCTAGATCACTTATAATATCTAACGCAATGTAAATGCTGTGTTAATAATTGTCATACTATATTATTCATTTATATATACTTTTATTGTTGTATTGTTTGGAATTGAGCTACATCCTTGAAAGACAAGTTATTTTAAAATTGTTTTTTCCTAAATATTTTCCATGGCTGTTGGTTGAATCCATTGGCACAGAGCTCTTGGATACAGGGGACCAATTTTACTACTAACATCCCTGGTTTGTCAAGAAGCAAGGAAAAAACACTCCAAATCATTTCTTAAATATTTCTTAAAATATTCACTCACATAGTCAAACATTTTTTTCCTAAAGCCTTCAACTCCTTGAACAACTGCTCTCTCAGAAAAGCTAATTGTCCCAAATTTATTTTCTTTGGACATATTTTCTTTTTGTCAGCAATTAATATTGTGATCAATCCTTAATCTGTTAATATCAACACATATCATAAACTTTCAGCACAGATTAAAGATATACACATATATTATGATCATTTAGCATAATGAATGCAATTCTCTTTGATCTAATTTAATAACAAAATTCACACTTAACTGGAAAGTCTATTTTTCTTTCTTTTTTTTTTTAATAATTTTATTGAATCATAATTCTGTACATTGGTGCAATCATAGGGCACGATTCATATACATTCAGAAATGTTTTGATCGTACTGTTACAGTTAGCCTTCATGGCATTTTCTTGATCACTATATA
>CAUYON010134904.1:0-11066 GCA_963573935.1 Arctocebus calabarensis | reverse complement strand
CTCAAGCTGTCACCCTGGATAGAGTGCTGTGGCATCACAACTCACAGCAACCTCCAATTCCTGGGCTCAAGCGAGTCTCTTGCCTCCGCCTCCCAAGTAACTGGGACTACAGGCGCTCGCCACAACACTGGGCCATTTTTTGGTTGCAGCCGTCATTGTTGTTCGGTGGGCCTAGGCTGGATTCGAACCCGCCAGCTCAGGAGTACATGACTGGCGCCTTAGCCCGTTGAGCCACAGGCGCTGAGCCTATTCCCACTACATTTCTAAGTGCAGATCTTTGTGATATTTTCAAGTCCTTTTAAACTGTATTTGGTTAGGGAGTTCAGTCATTGGCTCTCATCTCTCCTCCCTGAGTACTCTCTCTCTGAGACATCTCAGCCATTCACAGGATTTGAACAAACCACCCCTGTGGACAGGAAACTTGAAAATTATTGACTTTTGTCTCCCACCAGCATTAGTGCTAGAACCTCCTAATTATTCTCCCTGACTCCGGTCAGCTGCAGATGTGCACACACAGCTTTCTCCAATCCACTCTCCTTCACCTCCTCAGAGTTCCCTCTAAACATACATGCGATGATCTACCACTATCCTGCTTAAAACTCTTATGATTTGCCTTCATCTTCAGTCTGAAGATGAAGGCGAATCATAAGAGTTCATAAGAATTCAATTCATATTCATAAGAGTTCATAAGAGTTCAATTCAATCATAAGAGTTCTTCTAGTTCAATTCTAGCTTATCTTTCCAATTTCAATTCCTACCATTCACGTACTCATTCACATATCATACTGAACTATTGTCTTTTCCCTTATGCTATGTATTTTTAGTGTCTTTAAACATCATTTTTTTGTCACCCTCAACAATTTAGAGTCTGAAATACCTGGTTTCAAACCCTGTGCCTGCTAATTACCAGTGATGCAAATTCATATAAATTACTCCAAATTTCTACTATTTCATTTCCTAATTTGTAAGTGAGATCTAACCCAATTATATACATATATCAGTGTTTCAAAATAATAATATATGATAAAAGAAGAATATAAGTGAAGCTCTGTGATTCTTTCTATACTTTAGTATATGCTGCAATTCAATATGGGAGTCCAGTTATACAGATTTCTCAAAGATGTCTGCTGTAATTGTAACACAAGTATGTATGTAAACTCTCCCTCTTCCAAGGAGGCAGAGTAAATTAAGTAACTAACATTAATTTACAAAATATGACTTACACATTTTAAAATGAGGTCTTAATATCACAATTTCTAAAATAGAATTACTTGCCTCAAAAGGGTAAGTTGTTACAGAGTCACAACTATTTAAGGATCAGAGCTAAGATTTTAGTGTTACGCTAAATTCTAAATATCATTTTCTTTTAAAATATGCCTTTTCTAAAATATAGAGATGAAAATTGGAGATAAGAGGAAAACAGAATAAAGTTTAATATGAAGATTAAAAAAATTCTTAGGAAAGTAAGAGGAAGAAATAAGTTAAAACATAACAAAAAACAATGTCAATACTAACTCAAAAGGAAATTATCTGATAGAGTCCATGATGAGCTATTTCTTTGGAATCCTTAAAAGTACGTACAAAGTGATTTTTATTCTCTAAAAGATATGCCTGACACAAAGTAAGTGTTTAATGAATAATAGAAATTATTATTAAGCCTTCATACCTTTATATCATTTTTTCTTCCCTCTCATCACATCTTCCCTAGTGTTTTTCTTCTAGAAGCTCTCTCCAATTCCCCTAGACAAAGCTTAGTTCACTTGACTTTGCTGCATATAGTATCTTGGGAATATTACTGTTAATGCACCTTAAAACAATGTGATTACATTTTATCTGCATATCTAAGTGTAAGGGCAGCTTGTCTTTTATATTTATATCTTATTCCTGGCACTCACTAACACATAATAAATATTTAAATTAATTCCCAAATAGTTACCTCTAGGAGTACCATGCAAAGGCGTGCCATGCAAAAGGATATAGTTCTACACTTCTATGATAGTAAACTATCATAGAAGCTTTACACCTGTCTCCTAAACCCATTAATGTTTCCTTGACAAAAATATTTATGCCACCTTGAGTTTTATGCTTCCAACTGCCTCCAAAACCTTTCTGTTTAGGCAGCAAAGTATATGTGTAGCACAATGCTCCCAAATTATAATATATAAAATGTACTTTTATGAAGGATGCCTCACTCTTCCTGTCAAGGGTCACAATAAATATAGCAATTATGTTGGAAATTGGTGATCAATTTCCTATCCAAAAAATACTTCTTGGCTTATAAACTTGTTTTTCTTAGGAGCCCTACAATATTTTAACCCCAAATGCCCACTAAAAACGTTACTGCAAATGCACGTCCAAAGGTGTTTACCTCTCCTGATAAGCATATGTTGTTTGCAAGGGTTTGTTTGCATGCACTGAGATGAACAATTCACTCAAATATGAGTAACATCCACTATTTCTCAAAGTTGCAAGTAATTCACATTACCCAGAATGTAATATATGCAAGACCTTTAAGTATAACCAATCAAAACATGAATGATGCAACCAGAAGTCAATCAGTATGAAAGTTCAAACTTTACTGAATGGGAAGCTAGGATCATGCTCTGCCAGCAAAGTGCTCAGCTGGTTAGCTGAGAGTCACATTCAGACCATGAGACAACTCTAATTCCTTCTGTGGAATGCCTATATAATGACATTCAGAACCCTAGGGTAACTTTGAATAAAATATAAACAAACTCATTCTCCTAATTACCAAATATGGACAATTTTCCTCTTACTAATTTCCCTTCTTTTTAATTCAATTTTTTATTGGTTTATTCTTACATTCTATCAGGACACATTTAATATACTGAGTCCTGATGGATGATCATGAATGAGGTATGGCTGTTTAGTTGGTGCTAGTTCAATGAATTAGGAAAAAGTGAACAATCATAAAGTGAAAACGTTGTTCAATGTGCTTTACTGTGGTGTCCTAATGCCACAATTTGACCATTGCTATCATAGAAGTATTAAACCAGTTTGAAACTCCTGAAAATTGTTCTTTGGTAACATGATTTTCACTCCTCCCTAATAGTTAATTCCCATCTCCACTTCCACTGTCATTGGCCTTGTTACTGCCATTTTATTTGACCCTCATCTTTCATTACATAGTGTTTTCATTCGATCAGTGAATATTTATATACTGAATTCTTAAGGTACAGCAATGAACAACATGCTGCCCTCTAGCATCTTCTGGCTCATTGAAAAAGACAGGCAAGTAAATGCACAGCTATAGATCAAAAAGACAGTGCCACACAAATGTATATAGTATACTATAATTCTACATTCATAAGTGACATCATAAAAGTATTAAACTAGTCTCCTATTCCTGTTAATTTTTCCTTGCAAAAATCTTTTATTCAAGCCTTGGTTCAGTTCTCATTTTCATTGCCACTGCCACTAACTCATATTATCATAAGTTGCTCTTCACCATCCTCAAGATTCTAAGCTAACTTTCCAATCTTCCTTTACACACACTGCTAAGAACTGGATATACAGTACAAAACAGAACCCTTCCAGCAAGGACACTATGGCCCTGTGAAAATAGAGTTAAACAAAGAATTGACAAACAAATATACATATAATTATATGTTGGTATCATTGATATGAAGAAAAAAGACAAAATTTTCTGAGTAAGAATAAATGGGAATACTAATACAAGGAAGGGGGTTAGGGAAGTCTTTTCTGAGGAATCAAAACAGAAATGAGAAAGTGGTACCAGAAAACTTAGTAGAAGTTAGGAGAAAATTAAGAGAAAAAAAACATTAAAAACAAATGTATTTACTTATGTAAAAGTCCTAAGGAAGGAAAGAGTTTTGTGCAGACAGAAAGAAAGAAATCTCACAAAAACTTGCTGTGATTAAAGTAGTGTTGGTGGTCATCATATAATTGAACAGAATGTCCCTTTGCCTTGTGATGGTAACCTTCAAATTCAAGGTCAAATAGTATCATGACAGAGCCTTTCATAAATGATATTCATAGAGGTTTGACATGTTTTCTACATTTTATTTCATTTCCTTCTCTTTCTTTCTCTGGGTCATAAGATTAGGCATTATTGGGGAAAGAACCAAAATTAAAGTATTGTTTTATTTCAAATATCTTTTTTTGCTAAAAATTTAGTAAATATATATGATAAAAAATTAAGTACAAAATAACATAAAATCAAAAGATTTTCCCTAATGATCAGAGAAATGCAAATCAAAACTACTTTGAGATACCATCTAACCCCAGTAAGATCAGCCCACATAACAAAATCCCAAAACCAGAGATGTTGGCGTGGATGTGGAGAAAGAGGAACACTTCTACACTGTTGGTGGGAATACAAACTAGTACATTTCTTTTGGAAAGATATTTGGAGAATACTTAGAGATCTAAAAATAGGTCTGCCATTTGATCCTATAATTCTTATTCTTACTTTCAATGTGCATTAAAGAAAGCATAACCCTCTGATTTGAAAGAATGTTGAAACATTATCCTCTCTTTCCTGAAGAAGTATTCATTCTTCTTCTATGATAGCTTTGAATTGGCAAAGTTGATGTTCCAACAGGTTATTTACAACCATGCATTTCCCCTGCAATTCAGGAAGCTACCAGTATGTGGGTAATATTGTGCCAAATGTGCCAAATTTATCAAAAAGTTCATGCACAGTTTACACAAAGCAAAGTATTCACATTTTTTATTTGATTTTATTTTCAAACATACTTCTTTACTAAGTACAAGCACTAAATATTATAACGGATATAAATTTCTTTTCCACATAGGTAGGTGTGCATGAAATATAATTACATGCATTTGTAATTTTACTTAATATCCATTTCACCCCAGTTTTAGTCCCCTGAATTCAGTCAGTCTCTACTCCCCTTGGTTTATATTCCATGGGTGGAGAAGGGTTATAAGTACCAAGGCATAGCATCCTCTAGCTTTTAATAAAGAATGATTCTCAAACTGTAGGTTTATCAGTTTAATAGATCACAGTAGAAGATTTTAATAAAAGAATAAAATCAGAGAGAAAGAAAAGAAAAACCAGCCTCACAAATATCGTTTCATGAACATTTTGGGTATCCTGGGTCATAAAGCAAAACGTCTTTTCTTACTATAGGTCATGGATCAAATTTTTTGAAAAACACTGCACAAAAGCATCAGTGTGACTACAGGGCTGCAGTTTCAGGGCTCACACTGAGATGCACAGAAAGACATGGTCACTCTCCCATGCCACTTGAGAATAGCAGAGAGCTTCCTGGGGCTATCTGAAGTCCTTTTTCTGCCTGGACATGCCAAACTGGTGTTTCTACTCCACCTCCCCTGAGTTCTTAGGAATTCAGAAATACTTCCCTGCATATCTCATCATCTCCCTGGGCTCCAATCCTAAAGTAAGGCTTCAGTTGCCTCTAACCCAAACCCATCTGGGGTTTTAATCTCCACCCCTTCTTTTCCAAGAGGAAACTCCCTCCTTTTCCAGAGGGAGCAGGTTACAGGTCCCCTTATCAAGTGACATACTCAGACGTCATTTTTTTTTCCTTTAGATTCTCCCTTCCTTGTAGTTCTTCAGAATGTTAATCTAGTCTGGGAAAAAGAAAACTTACTTTGGCATATTTTGTTATAACTGCTGATCAAGGCATAACTTCATGCCCTGAATACTTCAGTGCTCTTATGTTGTAAGCTTAGTACAAATGCCCAATTTCTTCAAACTTAAAAAACATTTTTACCTCTCAAAATTATTATTTCTCTCCCTGTGATATAAGCCTATTTTTAAAACTAAGTTCCAGGAATTGACTGATTATTCTATTTTTTTTTTTTTTTATTGTTGGGGATTCATTGAGAGTGCATAGAACCAGGTTACATTGATTACCTTTGTTAGATAAGGACCCTCTTATAATTGTGTCCCACCCCCAAAAGGTGTACTACACCCCTTGTCTCCCCAGTACTTCCCTCCTTCCCTTTCTCAGCTCTCCCCATCCCCCACCTCCCACCATGTACTAGGACCTTAATTGTCCTCATATCAGAATTGAGTACCTAGGATTCTTGTTTCTCCATTCTTGTAATACTTTATTAAGAATAATGTGTTCCCCATCCATCCAGGTTAATACAAAGGATGTAAAGTCTCCTTCTTTTTTAGTGGCTGAATAGTTTCTATTCTTCTGCTGTAACAACCTTTCCCTAAGTCAATGAATACCCGAGCCTTTGTTTTAGCTTTGTAGAAAGAAGGCTTTAGGGTGAAAAGAATTATCAGTCATAAGTAACATTTCAATTAATATTTCAGCACTCACCCTAATTATTAAATTTAAAAGGATAAGTGAATGTAAAATTTAAGAGGTGTGTATGTATGAATGACATTTTAACACTGATATTTACACTTACAAATTCTGTTTAATCAAATCCTATTTTTTTCCCAAAGCTTAAATGGCACAATTCTTTTAAATTTTTTAAAAATTTACATAGTAATTTTTTAAACCTTGACTTCAGGTTAGCATAGGATCAAAACTGATTGAAATGACCTTGTGTTTTCATTTTATGTTAAATGAACTTTGTGCATTTGATACAATACAAAATAATATATGGCTAAATTCTCACTTCACGTATAAAATTTGAAAAAAAAAAGTGTTTACAGCTCCCCAAATTGTAAAAGTTCACCAAGAATTTAATGATTTGAGAACTGAAAGGCCAATCTTATTATAAGCTATATGTATGCTATTGCCAAATAGATAAGCTTTTCATGTAAACAAAAACACCCACACTCATTCTATGTAGCTTGTAAATTATATTTTCTTTACTTGAATCAGAGTTGTGTAAGAAATATTTCTGCTGTCACTTTCATCCACCATTATTATACTTTAATTTTTCCATATATATACATATAAAAATATAATATGCTGTTTGGGCATATTTTATTGTTCTTATTTTATTGATCAATTGATGAGGCTATTTATTAGTATGGGAATGTACCAAAATCAATAACTATAGGAAAAAGTCAGATATGATAAAAGCCCAGAAAGAGGCCAATTAATTTCCATGACATTCTGGACAGGTAAAATAAGCCAGATTTATTCAGGCTATGGAAAATTTTAGTCTCAGAGCAGTTTTGAGTTATAGGAAAAGCATTCCTAGCACAAAATGCAAATGCTAGTCCTTGAGCCACTTATAACTGTGGCAGTAAGTACTTCAAAGCTGGGAATTATTCTGATGACAGTTATTTTTCTCAAACTACTATCAAAATGAGTCAAATCATTGCATCGCTGGCTCCATTCTTTTCAAAATTTTTTCCTGCCAACATAATTTATCAGGACTTGGGAAAGAGATTGCAGCCATTTCATTCATCTATACGTTGGCTTTGAGATGTTCCTAACTTTTGGGGGTACCATTTCGAAAGCAGATGCCTAATAGCTTTGTAAAGTTGCTTTTTCCACTTGAGAATGTGTTAAGCACCTGTCAGTCACTGCCTTATTTTCTTTATATATGCTTATCTTAGAGAGTCTTGACCAGAACTTTATAAGGTAGACAGTTTGCCAATCGAGGTCTAACTATGAAAATAGAAACCTGTCTAAGTATGTAAAATGAAGATAGTTTAATACAGGGGATAAGGATCAAGGAAAGAAATCAGGAAGGCAACCTAGAAGTTAGAAACATCACAAACTCCATAGAGCTAGAGGGAATGGGATGAGGAGTGGATTATTGAAACGTAGGGTCTGCACTGTCAGAAGCTGGACTGAAGACTGAAGTTCAGGGCTGCAGACTCATCGAGAAGAACCAAGCAGGACCAGGCAAGAGAAAGTGAGGGAACAACTCTTCCACCAGCACTCCAATCTTCTGCCAAGGCTTCCCATTGGCCTGACCCAAGATAGAAGCCTGAGAAAGGCATCCTATAAGGGTAGCTCTCCTGACAATAAAGTGGACCACAGGAAAGAAGGGCCAGGAGTACACCTTAGAGAACAGTCTGACCCAGCACCACCTCCCCTTCTCTTCAGATGGAGGAGCCATTCCACTGCCAGTCAACGGCATAGCTTTGCATATATGAACCCAAATCTGTGGTCAATCCTCTCCATGACAATCATTGCATGCAATCAGCATTCTCAAAAATATTAGAGTTGCAAATCCCACCTACATCAGAATGTAACTCAATAAAAGCAAGCATAAGTAGGATTCTAAAGCTTATTTTACAGATATATAAAGCTTTTTTATTCTAAAAGCCTCAGACCTAAAATGCTCTAATCTACAATGTAGTTTAAGATGTCTGGTCTCACAATATCATAAATTCAATATAATTGCTTCCTTTTGAACAAAAATCACCTACTACTTGATCTTAAGCAGCAGCAGGGACAATGAGCATAATAAATCTTAATCAAATTAACCTTTTAGTCAGTCATACATAGTTGACTTTGGTCTCAAAATTTCTGAGTTGATTTCTCTATGGTTTAGAAGTGTAATTCTAAAAGTACACAGGATCATACCCACTCAGTTCCTGCTTTTAAATTATCAATATTTTAATTACATCTATTTTTTCTGACTTTCTCTCTGTGTCATTAACAAGCCCATACCTCCTGGCATTAGAGGAGCACACAAATGACTTCCTTTCAGTAATTGACAATCCCAGCAAATGTACAAATCAATTTTGCTAATCTTCAGCAAACTGTAAGTTAAGAAAGGAGGCTACACCAAGCTTATTGATTTCTCGCCAACAATTTTCTCTAATACACTGCTTCTATTCCATAAATTAAAATGTGGCCACTGTGTCCTCTAAAACTTGTATTTAATTATTAACAAACTTCCCCCATCACCTCAACCTCTTTACTAACCACTGGCTTGTCTCCTTTAAAGGAAGACAGGGTCTTCTCCCTTGAGAACTCTGATGCTCCTGTGAGTCTCTTAAGGGAAAACTATACCCAAAACACCATGCACTTCAGGGCCTGAATTAGGGACCCCTTTGCTCTGCACTACTGCTCTAGGACCAGTCGCCTCCTCCACTGCTTGTACCTAGGTCACAATGGAAGTTTTGAGACAGACTGTGTTACGGTCCAATATTTCACTTCCAGGAAACACACTGACAGCATTCTTTCTGATTCACCCATGCGAGTTTCAACTTGCTCAGCTTATCAGTGTTACTGGGAGGGCTTCGTTTGTTTCTATCCACGTGGATTTTACATTTCTGGATTTTTGTGTATCTCAAAACTTTCATAGTGACCCACTTTTAAGCCAATCCTCCCCTGAGGCTCGTTCATGTCATGGGCTACATTGTCTACCCTACCTTTCTTTTTATCAATGAGGACTACCAAGCTCTTGGTTAGTTTCCTCATTCCTTGGAAGATTTGGACACACAACTCCCTGCCATCACCTCAACTTCTTCTACCATCCTAGCTATTTCCAATATCCATGGGGAGAACAATTCTCTGAAGTCCCAGCACCTGAGCTCCCTATTGGCAATACATTACCCTCCATTCCACTTCAGTCACTGACTCTCACAGCCACCTAGAATTCATCATTACCTGGAACTGACACCATCAATTTAAGACTTTTTATTCTCTAAATGATCTTACTATTCCAGTTTGCTTATCCAAAAAATCCCTGAATATCAGGTTTCCCAGGTTATTAATATCTCTAGTTCTCAACTTTTTCTTTGTCAGGATTTTCCCCTCTTCTCTTTGCTCCCGCTCCAGCTTACATTTAAAGCCCAGCTTTTCAGGGACTCCCTCATCTCCCTTACTCCACTATCCTCTAATTTTACCAACCCAACATGAACCCAAATGTCTACCTTCTGAGCACATGCACTTGGGCAACTGAGTTTTGTTGTTTAATCATGAAGTTCAGTAGGTTTGTGCTACTATAAATTCGAGATCACCAACCTCATCTGGAACCACAGCATCATCCTTCCTTAATCAAATCTCTGCCCTGCTAACACCCCTAGCATTTTAAACAACCATTGTCCTCAGATGTTTTGGCTTGTTGCCTCCACAGCTGCTCTCAACAGATGATCTGTCCTTCAATTTCGAGTAAATAATAAAGATCAAACAGAAGCTCCCTCAGTGGCCAGACTGTGGCTTCCTCTTTGTCTTCTCTTCTATCAGTCTTCTCTCCTTCTTCTTATTACTACTATTGTAGGCCAGTGATTCTCAAACTTTAGTTTCCAAATCAGTAATATCAAGGAACTTGTTAGAAATTGAAATCCTTCAGCTCCACCTTAGTTCCAACCAAATCAGAAACTCCGGTGGTGGAATCCAATGATCTGTAGTTTAATAAGCCCTCCAGGTGATTCTGATGCATGCTCTAATTTGAGAACAACTATCTTCAGCTAATTTTCCTGTCTGTCCTCTGAATCCCACTCAAAACCACCCTCTCAGAAGTGCAAAGAAATAGCACCAACATTTACACCCCAAACCATTACCATATCTAACATCTGACTATTTCAACACCTGCTAACCCATCCCTGTGTGTCAGTCCTACTCCTCTACAAACAATTCTCCACCCTGTAGCCAGTGTGATTCTAAATTTGTTAGTATGCTTCTTTTTATTTAAGAAGGGCCCTCTTTACTGTTAGCACACTACCCAGTCTTTTAACTTATAAGGCCTTTGGGATACGACATCTTTTTTCTCCTGGAAAATCCATCTCCTTGAATTATTTATTTTTTATTTTTTTATTTTTATCTTTGGGGATTCATTGAGGGTACAAGAAACCATGTTAAACTGCTACCATTTGTTGGGTAAAGTCCCTCTTACAATTGTGATTTGCCCCCAAAAGGTGTGGCACACACCAAGACTCCACACCCCTCGCTCCTTCCCTCTCTCTGCTCTTCCTTTCCCCACCCCTCCCTCATTCTTTCTCTCTCTGCTCTCCCCTTCCCTCACCCCCACTATTAGTGTCTGCTCTCCCCTTCCCTCACCCCCACAATTAGTATCACTAATTGTCATTAATTGTTCTCATATCAAACTTGAGTACATGGGATTCATGCTTCTCCATTCTTGAGATGCTTTACTAAGAATAATGTGTTCCACTTCCATCCAGGTTAATACAAAGGCTGTAAAGTCTCCATTTTTTTTAA
>CAUYON010134902.1:0-25591 GCA_963573935.1 Arctocebus calabarensis | reverse complement strand
AGAGTGCCGTGGCATCACAGCTCACAGCAACCTCCAATTCCTGGGCTCAAGCGAGTCTCCTGCCTCCGCCTCCCAAGTAGCTGGGACTACAGGTGCCTGCCACAACGCCCGGCCATTTTTTGGTTGCAGCCATCATTGTTGTTTGGTGGGCCCGGGCTGGATTCGAACCTGCCAGCTCAGGTGTATGTGGCTGGCGCCTTAGCCTGTTCAGCCACAGGCGCCGAGCCCCTTAGCCCTCCTTCCTTTAGGGTTGTTTGTTTTTTGTTGTTGTTGAGTTGTTTGGGTTTCTTTTTTTTTTTTTGAGACAGAGCCTCAAGCTGTCACCTTGGATTGAGTGTTGTGGCATCACAGCTCACAGCAACCTCTAATTCCTGGGCTTAAGCGAGTCTTTTGCCTCCACCTCCCAAGTAGCTGGGCCTACAGGCACATGCCACAACACCTGGCCATTTTTTGGTTGCAGCCATCATTGTTGTTTGGTGGGCCCTGGCTGGATTCAACCCACCAGCTCAGGTGTACGTGGCTGGCACCTTAGCCCGTTGAGCCACAGGTGCCAAGCCTTGTTTGAATTTCTTATGAATTCCGCATTATTAGTCCCTTTTTGGATATATAGTTTGCAAATATTTTCTTCCATTCTACACATTTTTCACTTTTTTGATTATTTCTTTTGCTGTGCAGATGGTTTTTAGTTTAATTAAATCCCATTTGTCTATTTTTGTTTTTATTTCTTGTGCCTTTGAGATCTTAGTCATGAATTCTTTGCCTGGTCCATTGTCCAGAAGAGTTTTCCCTAGGTTGTCATCCAGTATTTTTAAAGTTTCAGGTCTTACATTCAAGTGTTCAATCCATCTGGAATTGATTTACATGGTGAGAAATGGGATCCCATTTCGTTCTTTTGCATTGACCATATTTATTGAAAAGAGTGTGAATAGGGTGCTTTGGCCTTCATTCTGGAGGGGCACAGTAGTGTAGTCTTTGAATTATTTTTGGCTGTAATCAGTGTCAGTAATGTCTGAGTTCTTTTATGATTTAGGCTGTGGTTGTTAGTAGAAACTTCGATGAAAATTTTCCTGGTATGGGACACCCTAGCGATGTTAGTGGCAGCCCTGATGTACTGGTCCTCAGGCACCTAGGCAGTATATGCAAGTGCTAGTAGTGACATGTCTGGGTTCATGGGCCCCCAGGCCTTTAAGTGGTGTACCTGGGTTATGGCAGTGGCTGCAGTGGGCTAGGCACTAATTGTCTTTTATTGAGACTTCTTGAATGATGCCACATTTCATTAGGATTATTTCTTACTTTTCCCCTGATTCATATTAGCTTATACGTTGGTTATAAACTATTTCACAAAGGATAGAGATGAAGTGCATAAGGTGAGATATGAGGGAAGGGACACAGAGCTTTCATGTATTCCCTGGACATGCCACCATCCTGGAACCTCCAGGTATTAGGCTGTATTATTTTTGCCTCCTTTGAATTTTTTTTTTTTAAGAGTCTCATTTTGTTGCATTGATGTGTCAGCCTAGCTCATAGCAACCCCATACTCCTGGGTTCAAGTAATCCTCCTGTCAGCCTCCCGAGTAGCTGGGGCTACAGGTGCATGCTACAATGCCCAGCTAATTCTTCCAATTTTAGTAGATATGGGGTCTTGCTCTTGCTCAGGCTAGTCTCGAACTCCTGAGCTCAAGTAATCCTCCCATCTTGGTCTTCCAGAGTGCTAGGATTACAGGCGGGAGCTATCACACCCAGCCTCCTTTGAAATTCTCTAATATAAATCATTTTATTTCTTCCCTATTTTCTTTGAGAATGTAAAAAAAGTGATTTTCCTTTTTATTTTGTCCATTTACTGTCTAAATTCTTTACCATTTTGAAACCTGATCACCTACCTTTTCATCTTCCACCTTCTTTCAGCCACCACTCATTTTAACCTGAAGTTCTCATTTGATACTGTCTATAGGTCATCCCAACCTCTCCTTAAATTACACAACTTCCAAAGGCAAACAGATTCATTTAAATTTTTGTGTGTTAGTATCATGTCTATGAGAAAGTGAAGAGGTTGGGCAATATTCTCAGTAATTTTCACTAATATTCTCAGGTTTTCATGGGTTATATTCATTTTTAACATTTCTTTCAGTAATCCTTCAAGGGCAGAGGCTTTGCTTTAGTGTTTGGTAGGCATTCCAGAGGTATTTATTGAAATGATTAATGATTGTGCTGTACATATTATTATACTTAGGAGTAACTACACTTCCCTTTGCACCCCAATAAAAGATAATGATGATGCCATAGTTCTAGGCCTTAAGAATCTTATTCAAGCTAAACCTTCCCAAATTCAGGGGGTGAGGTGCCACTTAATATGTTTGAGAATTATCTGCTCTTCTAAATTATTTGAGCTGTTTGTGTATATTTGGTTAAGTCAAGAGAAGCAAATCTTTGGTTTCTGAGGCCATCACTGCTTTGTCTTCTTGTATGTCTGTAATTTTTTTTCCTCTCACCTTTTCTTCCTTCATTTCATATCATTTCTTCATCTTTTTATTTAATAATTTTCTTGTGCCTTTTTATTCCTCTTGAAATTAAGGAATTTTTTCATAGATTTGTTAAATTCTACTTTTGTGTAGAAAAGAATAGGTACTGTGGGAGGTTGAATGATGGTCTCTCAAAGATGTTCACATCATAATCCCTGGAAACTATGCATGTGTTTTCTTAAATATTAAAAGAGGACTTTGTAGATGTGATGACATTAAATATTTTGTGATGGAATACTTATCCTAGATTATCTAGATTGGAATTATATAATTAGAAAGGTTAAGCGAAACATCAGAGAGAAGGCAAAGCAGAGATAAGCAGAGATTAGACTGATGTGGGTACACACCAAAGAATGTTGGTAGTCTTTAAAAACTGTGAGAGATGAGAAATACACTCTTTGGTGCATTCAGAAGAAACCAGTCCTGCCAACACCTTGCTTTTAATCAGCAAGAAACACATATAATCACTGTGTCTTAAAGTATATAGGGTGTGTTACAGTTCTCAGGGTAGGAACTGTGTCTCTCTCTTCTTTTTTTTTTTTTAGAGATGGAGTCTCACTTTGTCACCCTCAGTAGAGTGCAGTGGCATCACAGCTCACAGCAACTTTCAGCTCTTGGGCTTAAGTGATTCTCTGGCCTCAGCCTCTGGAGTAGCTGGGACTACAGGTGCCCACCACAATGTCCAGCTATTTTTTTATTGCAGTTTGGCCAGGGCCAAGTTTGAACCCGCTGCCTTAAGTATATGGGGCCAGTGCCCTACTCACTGAGCCACAGGTGCCGCCCCTGTGTCTCTTTTTTATCTCAATCACAGCTCCTAATAGGATACTCTTATTAGATGCTCGAAAATATATTGAGTAATGCAGTGAAATTAATAATAACTGCAAGTAATGGCTCAGCGCTTGTAACTCAAGGGGCTAAAGCGCCAGCCAGATACACCAGAGCAGGTGGGTTCGAATCCAGCTCGGACCTGCCAAACAACAATGACAACTACAACCAAAAAATAGCCAGGCATTATGGCAGGTGCCTATAGTCCCAGCTACTTTGTAGGCTGAGGCAAGAGAATTGCTTAAGCCCAGGAGTTGGAGGTTGCTTTGAGCTGTGATGCCACAGCACTCTACCCAGGGCAACAGCTTGAGGCTTTGTCTCAAAAATAAATAAATAAATAACTGCAAGTGATTTACATTGGTAGATTCTTAGCCAGGCAGTCTGATTATAGATCTTTAAGAATGCCAGAAAATTGGATAGAATTTTTAGAATTAAAGCTCTGTATTTCACTTAAAAGTTTTTTTTTTTTTTGAGACAGAGCCTCAAGCTGTCACCCTGGATAGAGTCCTGTGACAGCACAGCTCACAGCAACCTCCAATTCCTGGACTCAAGCGAGTCTTCTGCCTCTGCCTCCCAAGTAGCTGGGACTATAGGCGCCCGCCAGAACACCCGGCCTTTTTTTGGTTGCGGCCACCCTTGTTGTTTGGCGGACCCGGGCTGGATTCGAACCTGCTAGCTCAGGTGTATGTGGCTGGCGCCTTAGCCCGTTGAGCCACAGGCGCCGAGCCCACTTAAAAGTTTTTTATTTTTTGTTTAGGGTATATGGGTTCAAATTATTTATGTTAATGTACAATCTGTTATTTAGGATAATTTTTTTCTAATTCCTAATTTTGTTTAATTTTAATACAGGTGGATGCTTCCTTATCTTTTCTGGATGGTTTTGTGGCCGAAGGACTCAGTCGAGGGGCAGCACCATACAAACCCCACCACCAACGCCAGGAGGAAAAGCTTTCTCAGGAAAAAGGTGGTTTTTCTTAGGTTTATCATAAGCAAAGTTGTAGAGACTTTTACAAAATGCAATTGATATTATAATCATTAAATTGATAACTAAAGACATTTACCTTTTACTATCCCTTTTTCTTTCTTTCTTTTTTTTTTTTTTTTTTTTTTTGAGACAGAGCCTCAAGCTGTCACCCTGGGTAGAGTGTCGTGGTATCACAGCTCACAGCAACCTCCAATTCCTGGGCTTAAGCGAGTCTCCTGCCTCTGCCTCCCAAGTAGCTGAGACTGCAAGCACCCACCACAACGCCCAGCCCTTTTTTGGTTGCAGCCGTCATTGTTGTTTTTGGCAGGCCCGGGCTGGATTCGAACCCACCAGCTCAAGTGTACGTGGCTGGCGCCTTAGCCCACTGAGCCATAGGCGCCGAGTCTACTATCCCTTTTTCAATCTACTTGTGATTTGTTTACTCTAACTAGGTTTTTCAGAGACCCAGAAAAAGAAAGTTAGCTTAAGGGTATTCCCAAGTTGTAGATGCTACATATGTAAGAGAGATATGGCAGCCATCCTGGAATTTTAAAAGAATTTGAAGGTGGAATTTTCATATTGGTCACTGTACTAGTTGGGTGACACATACTAGTGTGAGCATATCTGTGGAAAAGTTTCAGAAAACAACTCTGGTTGTTATTGACCAGTGAGTTTCATTTTTATTCTGAGCAATCTAGTATTTCTTAAGTGTATTAGAATGCTTCCTTCAACAAAATATCTGATTACTTAAGTTATGAACAGCTAAAGAAGGAAGGAATAACTTTATGCTAAGAAATATAGCCTGTCAGGAAAAGACTTCTGTCATGATTTTGGTAAAGGGGAAATCATTGAGTTACTTTCATGGTGAATGGGAAATATGTATATCAATAAAGGGAGATAGACAAATATCAGTTTACAAGTTCAGAATGTCAATATTAAAAATTTCAATGCTACAAAGTCTTTTTTTCCCTTTTCTATTAATCATTTAATAATTTCATTGAGCACTTATTTTCTAGGCTCTGTATTAGGTATATTTATTTAGTAGTACAACTAAATGAGACCAGAAAGTTAAAGGCTCTAAAAATAGGCTTAATGTTATCTTTTTGCAGAAGTATTTGTTCTTTTAAGGCTTTTTATTTTTTTTTATTGTAATAGGAACCCTAACATGAAATCTACCTTCTTAACAAATTTTTAAGTGTAAGATACATTATTGTTGACTATAGATAACAGTGTTGTGCAGTAGATGTCTAGTGCTTATTCATTATCTTCCTTAACTGAAACTTTATGTCCACTAATTGGTAACTTTCCACCTCTCTTTCCTCTTATCCCCTTGGAATCATTTCACTCTTTGATTCTATAAACTTGACTTTTTATTTTTAATTTTTTTTTAGTAAATCATATCTTTGTACATGGATGCGTTTATGGGGTTCAGGGTACTGCTTCACTGTACAATGTAAAATGCTTACATTGAACTAAGTAATACACCCATCACAATTATACTTATTTCTTAATAGGTTTGAAATGTACCATTGCATCATGCACATTAAGTAAGGTCCCCTGAATACCCTCCCTCCTCCTATGTCCCCATCCCCTCTCTTCTCTCTCCTCTTCCCTTCTACTTTCTGGATTATAGTTATGTTTTGCCATTCGTATGAGTGTGTAAATGGTTATGTATTGATTTCATAGTAGTATTGAGTACTTTGGATACTTTTTTTTTCCATTCTTGAGATACTTTACTGAGAAAATATGTTCCAGCCCCATCCAGGTAAACATAAAAGATGTGAGGTCTCCTTCTTTTTTATGGCTGCACAATATTCCATGGTTTACATATACTACAATTTGTTAATCCATTCATGGGTCAATGGGCACTTGGGTTGTTTCCATGTCTTGGCTGTTGTGAATTGGGCGGCAATAAATACTCTGGTGCAGATGTCTTTGTTGTACAATAATTGGTGATCATTTGAGTATATACCTAGTAGAGGTATAGGATTGAACGGTAGGGCATTTAGTTCCTTGTAGAGGTGCAGGATTGAACGGTACGTCTGCATTTAGTTCCTTGAGTATTCTTCAAACTTCTTTCCAAAAAGGTCATATTAGCTTGCATTCCCACCAGCAGTGTAGAAGCGTTTCCTTCTCTCTGCATCCTTGCCAACATATGTAGTTTTGGGATTTTGTGATGTTGGTTAATCTTAACTGGAGTTAGATGATATCTCAAAGTAGTTTTGATTTGCATTTTTCAGATGATTAAGGATGATGAGCATTTTTTCATGTGTCTGTAGGCCATGCACCTGTCTTCTTCAGAGAAGTTTCTCTTCAGGTCCCTTGCCCACCCTGACATGGGATCACTTGTTCTATTTTGCTAATACGTTTAAGTTCTCTGTGGATTCTGTTTATTAAACCTTTGTTGGAGACATAACCTGCAAATATCTTCTCCCATGCTAAGGTTCTGTCTGCTTGCTTTACTTACTGTGTTCTTGGCTGTGCAGAAGCTTTTTAGTTTGATCAAGTTCCAATAGTGTATTTTTGATACTGTTTTAATTGCCTAGGGAGTCCTCCTCAAAAAATATTCACCCAGGCTGATTCCTTCAAGAGTTTTTCCTGCACTTTCTTGTAGTATTTTTATAGTTTCATGTCACTGTGCGGGTCCTTGGCAAAGCTCTAGGGGAAAAGGTACAGCCACCTGTCCCAGCTTTGGGGCAAAGGACTGGCCAATCACTACTCCTAGAGCCACCAGCCCAACTTCCCCTTTGATATCTTAATGTTTCAAAGGATCCCCCTATGCCTACCTGAGGATGTGCCCATTTTCTTTTGTTGACTCGGTTCTCACCTCTGATGTGGCTGGAGATGTTACTCTGAGACTGAATTGCCTCTAACACCCGACTCCTGGCTTGGGCAATCTCTGCCTCTGTTTCTTTCCTAGGGTGATTCTCCAGCAGGGATGACAACCTCATACATAAGGCTTAAGCACCTTCATGCTTCACATCTCCTCTGTGTTTCTAGGGAGAACCAGGACAGGATGGTGTGGGCTGCCTCAGACTCTGAGGTCTTGTATGCAGTCAGGCAATGATCTCACTTCTGCCATCCTGGCTCTGTGGGGTGGAGCTCACAGGGGGCGCTGTCACTCTTGGTGGCTGCAGGAAGGAAAAGCAGACCCCACCTTAGTTTGCTTTCAAATTCCCCCAAATGAGGCTCCCTTATATCCCTGTGCAATCAACACATTCTACTCCCTCCTTCTCTCACTGCCATATGATTAGTTGCTAAAAAAGTAGGAGGCAAATACTTTTATTTCAAGTGGAAAATGTTACTTGCTGGGTGATATTATTGTCTACTGAGCTCTTCAGGGGAAGTTGGATGTTCAATTCCATAGAAATTAGACTGACGAAACTAAACAAAGCCCTCTAACATTTTATGATTTCTGAGTTCATGCATTTCAAGTCCATAAAGTCCATTTCAAGTCCACAAAAAATGTTAACATGAAGAAATTTAGTATCCATGAGACCAACTGAAGAAAAATTAATATTGCGTGAATTTAGTGGCTTAATTTTGCCCGAATTGTTTAATTAGGTAATTAACATAAGAATGTGATTTTCACATTAGCTGTCTGTATATTAATAAGAGAATTGCTCCTAAGACGAGCAGACTTGACATTGAGAAGCGTTAATTAATTTCAGAAATGGAAACTTGCATTTGCTGAAGTGATTTCTCATTGTGCCCTGTGTCCTTCACAGAAGTGGCAAAGCGCTCTGCTTCCAAGGTCATCTTTTCTGAAAATTGCATTCTTTTATATATTATATAAAATATATATTTAATATATACACACATATAAATATTACTTTTCACATTATTTAAAAACATGCATAAATGTAATCCAATACTTCTTTGCACACCTGTCATAAAATAGTCTACTCAACAGCCTCCTTAGGCTGTTGTGGGAGAAATTGTGGGAACTAGTGATACCCCTATCAAGTTGTATTTCTCACTAAAAAATAATTTAATTTATGGGGCACATTTGTTAGGATGGAGATGTAGCTTCTAAAACACAAAATTCCAAAATCCCAGTGACTTAAATAAATAGAAACTTTTTAAATGTACTAGTTCATCTGGTTGTGCTTCAATTTTATTCTCCCCTTGGTGGGTGGTGCATGGTCACAACCTGGCAAAGAGGCCTTTCCCAACCTGGGGCTTAAAGACGAAACTAACTCCCTTTGTAAGACAAGGGGACATGGTAGTTCTTCTTCTGTCACTTTTATGGTTCCAGCAGAAGCTCCCGAAACACTCAATAAACAACATGTCTCTTTTCTATTTAAATTTTGAATCTGTTAAAATAAAACAAGAATAGTAAGGAAGATAATCAATATATCATTTTTATCACTGGCATAGGTAATATTGAAATAGTGGCTTGTGGGAGAAAGTAGGATTCATTATATTAGACTCCAAATTTTATAGACTTTCCTACCCAGTTATGCAAAATAATGAAATACAAGGAGTCAGGAAGAATGACTTTCCCTCCACCATAATAAAGCAAGAGATGCGATGTACTCATAGTGTTTGACGTGCACAACAGAAAATTCTTTTCAGGATGCCATATTCTGCAGCCCTGGGACTGTGACAATGAGAACTTAAAAATTGTGGCACTACTGGCCAGTTCTGAGTTCAGTATATTTTAAAGATTTTTGAGCTCATTTTAAGAATTTTCAGAAATATTTTTAGGGTAACTGTCTATATCATATAAATTTTTTAGGTGGTATTATTTTATATAGGATTGTATATGATTTTAGGTAAATTGTTTAGAGAATTTTTAAAAATTTCAATGTGGATTTATCAATTTACCTAGTTATGCATGTTTTGCATATATGTGTATATGTAAACAAGTTTATAGCATAGTCATAAGGAATATGATCTATACAGTTTCTTAGCATTTGACTTAATTGATATTTCCACTTTAGCTTACTAATTAATTTATTTTTATATTATTTCATGGTATTTTAAAAATAAGCTGCTATTAGCATTTGTGTATAGGTTTCAGTGTGAACATACATTTCAGTTCTCTTAGAATAACATCGCTGGGTTGGACAGTAGGTGTATGTTTAACTGCAAAAAAAGTGCCACACTATTTTCCAGAGGGGTGACACCATTTCATGTTCCCACTGGCAATGACCAGGAGATCCAGTTTCTCCACATCCTTTCCAGCACTTGATACTCTCAGTAGTATTTCAGCAATTTTAATAGGTTTTTAGTGGTCTATTACAGTTTTAATTTGCGCTACTCTAGTAGCTAGGGATTTTGAGCACCTTTTCATATACTTATTTACCAGTCACATATCTTCTTTGGCAAAGTACATGTTGAAGTCTTTTCCCAATTTTCTAATTGGATTTCAGTCTTTTATTCTTAGTGGCTTGTCATTTTACCTTCTTAACAGGAATTTTTGAAAGAGAAAACATTCCAAATTTGATAAGGCCCACTTATTCACTTTCCTATTTTAGATAGCTTACTAAACTTTTTGTCTAAGAATGCTTTGCCTAATCCTAAGTCACAAAGATTCTTTCTTATTCTCCCTTTTAAAGGGTTTATAGTTTAAAATTTTACATGTATTTATTTATTGGCATAGGTATTTTCTTGTATTTCCATATTTTTACATATAACATAAAATTCACCACGAGTAGCATTTCGTACAAGTATGATATCGTGTAACCGTCATTATATTCAGGACATTTTCATCATGTGCAAAGGCTCTTGTAGAAGTTAAGCTTTCTCTGCTCCTCTCACCCCCAGACCTTGGCTACTACTAATTCTCTTCTGTTCTGGGAATCTTCTTATTCTGTAAATTGTATATAAATGGAATTATAATATAATATGGCTTTATGTGTTTCATATTATTTTTAATTCCAATTTGTGGTCTTGTAATTTTAGGTTCACTTTTCCATTGTCACTTGGAACTGATTACTTTTTATAAACATAAAGACTAAAACCTTCCCTAAGTGACTGTTTAAAAAGTTTTCTAGAGACAGAATAGCTGCACAGATTTATGGGCACGTGTGATACTTTGATGAAGCGTATGTGTGGGGTAACCACACCTGCTAATTAGGCTGTCCATCACCTCAAACGTTTACCATTTCTTTGTATTAGAAATATCTCAGATCTCTTCTACTCTCACAGAAATATACAATAAATTATTGTTAGCATGTTACTTTTTCAGATCTGTGGTTTCATTTTGAGTTAACTTTTGTAGAAGATAGGAGGTTTAGGATGACTGGCAATCATTCAGCACCATTTGCTAAAAAGATTTCTTTCTCCACTGAATTTTCTTTGAACCTTTGTCAAAAATCAGTTTAGTATATATATTTTAGCTCTATTTCTGGGATCTTTTTTCTGTGGCATTTATGTGTGTTGACTCATCCACCAATACCACACTATTTAAATATTGTATTTATATCCTAAGTCTGAAAATTGGGTGAGACGTCTCCTTCCACTTTATTCTTCATCAGAATCATTCCAGCTTTTGTTTTTTCACTGTTTCATACAATATTTAAAGATCACATGATAAAATTATTGGTTTCTTACTATCAGTTTGGCAAAAAAGTAGACTGACATTACTTAATGGTAGCGAGCGGGTAAGGGTGCTCTTAAAACTAACTATCGGAATGTACGTTGGCACAACCTCTTCGTGGAGGAGGAAATACTAAAAAAGGACAAGGCAAGAAAATAGAGCCAGCCCAACAGAAGTCAGGGAAGATTAAAGAAATAAACTGAACTAAAATGGCAGAAATGAAATAAAACAAACGTGATTGTCTTGCTTCTCCTCTGCACACTCCCACCTGCAGTCTGGGGGTGCGGCCGGCTGTTCCCCCTGTGCTCCTTGAGCCTCGTGACCTCGCCGCTCCTGTCCTGGGATCTCTGGCTCTGCTCTGCACGTCCACATTTGGCCCCATGATCACTTCACCTGGGGGTTGCCTTGCTTACAAAGGCATCCCCAGTGACCACGCCAGCCGACACTGGCTGCTTTTTACTGATACACTTTGATTCTCTCTCCTGAGACTCTGAATCCAGAGCAGAGATGGCCACTTATAAAATGCAGCTGAAAGTTCTATTTAGCTCTTGGAGAGAAGCGGATCGTGCTTCGACTGCTCACACCTGCAGCCAGGTTGTGGTTCTCAGATTTCCTCCAGCTTGGTGTTACAATTTCTTTACATGAATCTTTCCAATAAATCTTTTCTTAATCTTAAGAGAACCAGTTTTTTTTTTTTTAATTTTTTTTCTTTTCTTTCTGGTACACTCAACCAGCAAGCTTTCACCTATTTACAACCCCATTTCCTTGGATGTATCTTTGCCTGCCATTAAACAGAGGTCAAAGTCTTGGTCCGCAGGGAAGCCTCAGGGTCTCACGTAACTAGAAGCTTTCTCCTCCACTCTGCAATCTCAGCACCATCCTTTACTTCACCTCCCTCGTAACAATCACCTCTCACGCCTTGAATTGAATATCCCACCCCACAGGAAAATAACAGTTTCTTGAGGCCATAATTACATTGCATTTTCTCCACAATGCCTTGTGTGATATTTGTGCACAGTGCTTAATAAAAATAATTGGATTTATTAACTTCCATATTAGAAAAGAGCTTCACTAATTTGGCAGAAGACACCGGGAGAGGAATTAATTCATGTTGGATTAGCATTCTTGACAAATCCTTTAATAAATTAATATGTGCTTTTTGTTTACATTCTATTAATAGCAGCTCCCACATCCTTTGTGTCTAGTTCGGGCTATCGCATGTCATCTCCTTGTAATGAATGTCTGTGTCCCCCTAAAATCCATATATTGAACTCTCCAACCTAATGGGATGGAATTTGGAGGTGGGAACTTTGGAGGTAATTGCTCACGAGGTTGGAGTCCTCATGAGTGAGATTAGCGCTCTCGTAAGAAGAGTCTGTGGCACTACCTCCTGTTTTGTTTTTCTGTCATACTAGGAATCAAGGAGAGGCCCGCATCCTCGAGGAGAGCCCTCATTGAAACCAACCCACACTGGCAACCTGGTCCTGTGTTTGCAGCCTCCATGATCTTGAGAAATAAGTTTGCATTGTAAGCCCCTAGTCTGTGGTACTTTATTGTAGCAGCTTGAACGGATGAAAACCCCTGACCGTGCTTCGGAGTAGATACTACTGGGCTTACTCTCCAGATAAGGAAAGGAAAGCGCAGTGAGGGGAAGTCATTTATCCAAGGTTACACAGTGAGTCAGAAGCAGGTCTGGGCTTGAATCCCTGTTGTGGCAAGATAGAGGATGTTTTGAAAGGAGTCACTGAGAAAACGTTCTAGTGGGGATGAACAAAAGATAGAAGACAATATTCTCAGTTATTTAACACCTGGAAATGAGGGACAGCTGCGGTTTTTTTAGGCACGGGATGTTAGAGGAACCAGGACGTCATCAGGTGTCTGTGTGTCTATGGGTCTGTTAACCTCCAGGCACTGGAGAGCGAGTCAATGACATTTTCAAGTGGTCCATCAGAGGAAGGCACTTTTATCCCCATTTTAGAGATTGGGGAGCTGAAACTCAAAGAGAAACAACATGCCTCTATTCATACAAGAATAGCAGCACGAGAACTTAAACTTAGACCCTGTCTCATTCTCCAGTGCTTTTCTCATTGTATCATGTTGTGTTGGCAAAAGTCATGTGATTAAAGAGCAATATAGCAAATCACAACAAAGATGGTGCATTAATCTTTTGCAGAAACTGCTATCGAACAAGACTGTGTGATCCCTGAGTGGCCCTCTGCCAGGGCACGACGGGGCTCTCTTGATCTCTTCTCCGATAACATTTTTACAAATGATGTGCGTGAAAATGGAGACAGGTTGCTTATGAAGTTTGCTGCTAGGACCTGGAGGGCGGGATTGGCAACTCATGTGATTAATGAAGGATATGAGATTAAGATAATCTCCAGATGCATGGAGGATGGGCTAAAACAGAACAAGAGGAGAAATGAAATTGCTCCTTAAAAAGATTACAAATTAGTTTATTTAGAAGTGGCCTGACCAAGAAGCCATGGCTGAGGGTTTAGTGCTTACATCTTTTCTGTGTCTTGGCTGAAGAGTGCTGGATTGAACCCCGGGGAGCCGCCACCTCTGACGATTGTGGCCGCACAGGTTTGGCAAAGTCCTCCATCCCCTGACTCCTTCAAGTGACTTCGGAAAACCAGAGACTTGGTAGATCTTGGGCTTTCTCATTGGCATGTGCTGGTCCCTGTTGTCTTTTCCCTGGTGCCACCAGGTGACGTCGCCCAGCCCTGTGAGTCTACCGTCACGTGGTTCCTCCCTATGAATTCTTCTTTGTCATCTCCAGGCAGCAGGTGCCTCTGTGAAAAGGATGACGTGAGGCTGAACTAGTGAGGGTGCCTGTCTCTCCCCTAGGCAGGGGGTCCTGTCTGTCAGCTGCCCCAAGCCACACCTTACGCCACGTGGCCTGTACGAAGCTTCTCGAACATTGGGGATCATCATCACTGGGGAACTTCAGTTCACAGACCAAGCAAAGCATGTTCTGAAGATTCTTCCGACAGTCAATGCTCCCAGGACGGAGGCTGAGCACTTTGTTTATGCTGTGGGCCTTTGGACCACTCTTCATCTGCGTGACCTAGTAAAAGGGGAATGTTCTCCTGGTGTGCTACAATGCTCGCTTTCAGATCAATGCAATCAGAGTGGCATCAAATGGCATATTGAGAAATATTGGATTTCACAGAAAAACAGAGGTTCAATTTATTATTTTGCTGGCCTGCCCATCTCATCGGAGCAATGGGCCCACCCCAGACTTTTCTTCAGACATGATACCTAAGGAAGATGAAAGTGCAATTATATTCTGCCGCTGTGTGGTGGTTTGAAAGGAGCTGGGCAGGTGTTTGAGACAGGAGTGCAGACAATGGTTGCACGCGAACAATGAGTCGTGGGACTGGGAGGAAGGAGAGGGGTGGGCGTTTTCAGCAATAGGCTTGGGAGTCATTTCAAGAGCCTGTCAAGCATCAGTCAAACAATAATCCTTGGTTTATTGGGAGCCAGTGAACGTACTGAGAACACTTTCAACTCCACTGAACATAATTACTTCCTGAAAATAGATTCTGATGAGTGAATCGAGACTCAGCTCTTCACGGTGGCCTTGTAGTTTCTGAGAATTTGCAAAGCACATTCCCACACACCAGCTCAGGCACCTTTTGGGCACTAGGTCGGGTGCTGGTGCCACTTTGAGAAAATTGACATGACGTGTGGCCACGGGAAGAAGGTGGCCACTCTGGGGGGGCAGAGAGGGAGTGAGCGAATGATTGCACAAGCAAGCATGGTGTTGAAATTTTTATTCAGCCAGTAGTTTTTTTCTGTTTTAAATTAAGCCCATGCCAGGGGCTTCTGAGGCAGCTGTGGGAACAAGGGCGTATGAAGGAATGAGGGAATAGTGTGATCCCCACCCTCCCTCCGTGAGCAACATTCAGGCTTTGATATTTTGGTGTTTGGAATAAGCATTTGCTTGAAAGCAAACTTCTTTGCATGCGGAATGCCAAAGACTGCCACACTCCTCGTTCAGGAGAGGAGGCAACGAGCTGTCTAGTGGATGATTGTGTTTTGCAGGGGGGCTGCTGTTTCTGAGCAGGGGACTCTTGTGTTTATAATCTCGGATCCAGTATCGACCAGGAGGAAGCTTCTGAATCTTCTCAGTGAGGGAAGTGTCATTCCGTTGGATTCCTGTGTGTGGCCCCAGAGAGATGTCAGTGTGGGATGACCACCCGGCTCACCCACGTCCTGTGGGTACACTGTCAGGGCCCCAGCAGTCTTCACGCGGCGTTAGACACCCAGAGCGCCCCTTCTGCTGAGAAGCGGTGGCTGAACTGTGCACTGGGCTCTTTACAAGCACCGTGTGTAGTCTCACTGCCTTTTAAAGGGCACCTGATTCTCCTGGCCTTTGGCTGGTCTGACCCTTGGCTTCCCGGATGTCTTTTCTTCGGGGTCAGACCCAGGGTTAATTAGCAGAGGGAGAGGCTATCACATTGACCGGGCCCTTGACCTCAGTGTGCTGCCCGGGATCGGCATGACCACTCCAAAGGGAAAAGCCAGGCTGTGAAAGCCGCACCCCCTTCTCTTCCTTCCTTGTTCTCACCCAGATCAGCCCCTGCTATGGACACCACAGCCTTCCATGGGGCCTCTCTGGAGAAAACTGATGGCTCCTTGTTAGTGTCAAGGCTTTGAGAGACACTTGTAACACTGAAGAGCCATTTGGGCAACTCATGAGCTCTCTGTGGGCCTTTACCCCGAATGCAGAGTGAGTGTGTGGGCTAGGTGGTCCCAAGCCAGATGCGCCGGCAGTAAGATTGAGTGGCTCTATGGCACAAAACGTGACAATCACAGCCCTTGCATCTGCATCCCAGTTCATTGAGTATCGTATTTAGGCCCTTTGATGATCGGTCTCTACCTGCGAAGGATGTTATGGCCCTGTGTTCTATGGTGACACTGGGTAGGGCCAGTCACATGAGGTGACAGGTGTGGGTTCATCCTTCTCAACCTAGACATTTTACCTGACCCTGTTATGTGGGTAACAGGGATGGTTCATCAGTTACTATACCCTCCTCTTTACTTTCAGTGGTCCTACAATCCTCCGTCACCCTTAAGTTCCCTGAAAACAGTGCATTTCCAGCACAGACTGCGTGGTTCAGTTTATGACTTATGGGTCATTCATTCTTGTCATCACTCATTCATCGTGTACGCACTAAACACCTTGTAAGTGCAGGGCCTGGGGAAATAGCAGGGGAGCCTGGTGCCCTGGGAGTTCACAATCTGCCATGTGATGAGGACTCAGACATTAACAAAACAGATACAATGCCCTGTCCCCTTGCCATCGCATCCCATTCCTTACGTGTCCCAGGAAGCACATGGGACATGCTGAGGGCTCAGACAGTGTCCAGAGTGCGCTGGATCCTGGTTGCAGCCTCAAAGGGGTTACAAAGCGAGGCCATGTGGGGCCTCCCAGGAATCTTCCAGCTGGCTGTGCTTTAAGACTGTGCATCATTTCAAAACCAGTTTGAACCATTTTTTCTTGAAAGCATCATGGAGGACGGTGTCTGCTATACCCAGTGTACCATTTTGAAGTCTAAGACAAGGCTTCCCTAGTCTATCTCAAATACTCTGAGCTCTTGCTACTTTTCTTATTGTGATAATAAAATTTAGTAATTTAACATGTTTTTATTTTTGCTCTGGCTGCCAGAAAGCTTGGGGGAGGGGGATTGGCTATCAATCCTAAGCTCCAAATATTTCCTTCCTGTCTATCTATCTAATTCTGTATTTTGCTATCATTGCCACATGATTACTCTTTTTGAAGCATTTTAGTCTACTTTTAAAATATAGGTTCTGATTAGAATATAGTCAAGAATGATGACTTAGAATTATCCAAGGTTATTTTTACTTTGTTTTACTGTATTTCCAACAGTATATAAGGCAAAAGCAATGCCAGGGCCTTGGAGGAATAGATCCTGTCAGTGCCCGCTGTGGTACCCCGTCACTGCACGAATAAAACAGCCAGCACATGGATTAGAAGTACAAGCTTACAAGAGGTAGACTTCCCATAGGTGCAGAGAAGCCCCAGTAACGTCTACTGAGGCCTTTTGTTGAAGCATTATACAACAGGTGTGGGGGCCCATGCACAAGGACCATGTGCTTCATGATCCCTACGTGCTCTTTCCCCATGGGTTGGGCTTCTACCCTGTTGCATCACCAATATCCAAGGTTCAACATCTGCTTGCTAATGAGTGATGATCTTATCTCAGCAACATATGCAGTTGCTGGAGGGCTTGTCTCCTCACTGCAAAACATCTCCATGCCGCTGGGAGATTGTCCTGTTCCCAGTGCCTCTCTCAAGAACCGGTGACTGCTTCTACAAGCCTGGTGCTCAGTCTCCTACAAGATCCCTCCTCTCTCTTGCATGAACCTTTGACATCTTTGTTTACATTCTTTCTGGCATCTCTCTGCCACCTGAGTTTCTTTGATCATTTCTGCTTTCCTCTGCAGGCTAACTTTGCCCCTCCTGTGGCTTTATATACCTGTCAAACCCCACCACTTTTTACTCTTTTTACTGGTAATCCTATATATGTACATATTGCTTGTTTTAAAAATTCTGTTTATATTGAGTTCTCCACTTTGTTATCTTAAATTAATAAGTGAGACACCTGCATTGGTTAATTTTATCTGTCAGATTGACTGGGCTAAGGGATGTTCACATAACTAGGAGAACATTATTTCTGGATGTGTCTGGAAGAGATTAGCATTTGAACCAGCAGACTGAGTGAAAACCATCACCATCACCAATAGGGGGAGCATCACTCAGCCCAATGAGGACTCCAGTAGAACAGAAAGGTGGAGGAAGGACAAATTTGCTCTCTCTTCCTGAGCTGGGATGCCTACTTCTTTTGTCTTTGGACATCAGTGCTTCTGATTCGAGGGCCTTCAGACTTGAACTAGGACTTGCACTTCTGGCTCTTCTGGTTCTCAGGAGTTCAGACTTGGAATGGAACAACAACGCCCACTTTCCTGGGCCTCCAAATTGCAGCAGGCAGATGGCACAGCCTCTCAGCCTCCATAACCATGTGAGCCAATCTTTCACAAATGCTCTCTAATCTAACCTGTATGTCTTATTGTTTCTGTTTCTTTGAAGATCACCAACTAATACAGCATATGATTAAACCATCTTATCCTAGGCCTTACATCATACCTTAGATGTCACTGATTATTCTGCCCATGGGCCAGGTGCCTTCCTGGTCTACATGGCTGTGTCTAGCTGAGATCAACCCACAAGACAGTATCTGTTTCACTATGAACAAAGACGTATCTTAGGAAAGAGGGCAGCTTAGAGGAGGAACAATGATGTCTTCTGGTGCAGCACAAGGATATGGGCAGAGAACCTTGATAAATCCTCCCCACCACGATAGTGCTCTTGCCTGGTCTGGGCCATTTCCCTGCATCTTGGAGCAACCCCCACTTCTTTGTGTTCTTTCTCTTTCTGGTCTTGTATCATCCTTTGAGACTCAATCCAGTCATCACTGGTCAAAGATGGAGGGTTTCCTTGACTTCTGTCTCTCTGCAGAACCCTTCCACTCTGATTTCAGAGAACCCTGTACTTTCCCCTATTCTAATCTTTTGCCATTTTATTAGAGTATTGTTTTTCTTTATTTGCTTCCTGTACTAGGTCCTGACAACCCTTACAGGGTTAACCTTTTATCTCTGTACCTCCAGCCCCTGAAGCAGTGTGCAGCTTGTTGTAGAATAATATACTACGTGAGGAAGGCAGGGAATTGACACTGACCTTGCTCCATCCCAGTTAGGATGCAAGGCACTCTCCTAAAGCAGGTATTCAGCAGGTGCTCACATCTGCACAGCCACACTCTGGAATGAGAATACAAAGTCCTAGTCCACACGTGAAGACTGCAACCAATTGTTCCTTTCCATGGAAGGGGCTTCCTTGACCCTTCATTTTCATTCTCTTCTCATTACTCATTTGGACCCCACTGCGTGTAAAGTTGCCTCACATTTACCATATTCTTTGCAGTTTTATTTTTCTTTGGCTGGAGCCAGGTTTGAACCCACCACCTCCAGTATATGGGGCTGGCACCCTACTCCTTTGAGCCACAGGCACCATCCCATTTACCATGTTCTTATACTTCCAAACCTCTTCTCTGCATCTCCTATGCAACCCTATTGGCTTCACATTGAAATTCAAGTCTTGCTTTTGACTTGTAAGATCTCCTGACACAAAATTTGAGGATTTACTTACATATTTATTTATTTATTTATTAAGATTTGCGAACTTACAATCCATGGGCATGAGAACCAGACCCATTCCTCTGTGTTAGGTGACCAAGGGAGTCACTCAGTCTCCTCATCATTACAGTGAGAATCACCAACCTCATTCTGCTCACGTCAAGCATTGGCAATTCTATCCAAGGAGATAAACACCAAAGACAGTTTTTAAAAACACTTTGGAAATACTGGTGTCAATTACTCTTCAACTGTATTTTCTGACTTCATTCTATCTCCAATCTTTGTGGTTTATTAAGCAATTATCTTGGCAATATAACTTTCTAAATCTCTGTGAATTCTATTTAATAAAGATTGATCTCCTGTTCCATTGGCTTTATTGGAAGTTGCACAAATTACATCATTGAAACTACAGACAAATAACTTGAGGCAAATATTTATATTTATCTTTGCCTAGGGTAATTGTACTGAGGCTTACAGGTGTTTAATAAGTTAATCCAGGTTTTACATCAAAGGTGGTCAAATTAAGCTGTTAAGCTTGATCTCAATGACTCTAGATTTTATTCATTTAACTATTATTCTTTACTACCCTTCACATCCTATGGTAAAAAAAGAATCACTTTTGATATCAAATGAATTTCTTCTCATAACTTTTCCAAACATCGTTCTGGAAACACTTCTGAAATTCTTGTCAAATTAGTGAATGAGCTCTGTGCTTGTAGAACACAACACTCCATGGACCTGCTTGTGAGCTGTAACCTCCTTGAATAGATGACTTGTTTTCTCCCTGTAATTTGGGTCTCACTTGTCAGTCTATTAAATTGAATTCTGAGCTTCCTAAAAAAGATTGGGAGTGATATCTACATTTTGTATTTCTCGCCTATTTCATTTTGGGACATAAATTAATGTACAAAGATTATTATATTGTAATGTGAGAATTAGAAGTGTGTTATGTTATATATCACAATGTTCAATTGCCAAATACAGAACCTTTTGTTCTTTTCTCTTAGGCAGCAAAAGCCACTGACTCAGAAAGTGGATAATGGCTAACTTCTAGGTTGATTGCAAGGGTATTGAGAAAGTTCCCTACTTCAGATTTTCAGTTTTGGAGATGAGACGATGAATACCCATACTGGGGGAGTAACTAGGTCTGAAGAGCTAGACTGTGAGCTCTGGAATTTGATTGGCACAAATTCTCATCTTTTACATGATTCATCACTGTGCATCTAAACATGCAACCTGGAAGCTTGAGGACAGAGTAGACTAGATGTAAGGAAAATAAATTCTGGGTCCTCATCTGTCCTCCCGCTGCTTGGTGCTGGATAGACATGTCCTGCATTTGACACTTGGGCACCTCCTTCAGAAAATGGAGAACAATGGCTAGTGTTCAGGTGATCATAAAATCTTACTTTGCAATATTGGATATGATTTGGATATGCTGTTCTTAGAGGTTTGCACTATATTCCACAAAGTGGAGAACGTGGTATAGAAGACCTGGTCTTTTCTTTTAAGGACTTTTTTCTTTTTTTGCAGTTTTTGGGCGGGGCAGGTTTGAACCCACCACCTCTGGTATATGGGGCCAGTGCCCTACTCCTTTGAGCCCCAGGCACCACCCTCTTTTAAGGACTTTTTATAAAGAATTGCATGCTGAACACACACATGTATAGAGATACAATCATATACTTCATGAAGCTAAGAACAGTGCACTAATTTTGTGCTGAAATTCATGAAGATAATAACTCAAGTTGTAGAAATACAGAGGTAGAGAGAGCATCACAAGTGGAATTATCAGGTCAGTTTGTATGATAAAACCAAATTTTTGAACTAGCCTTTGAAGGGCCCCATCGAAAAGAGTGGGAGCACCCCTCCTGGGTGAAGAGCACGCCTATAACTTGGGCTTTACTTAACAAACTCAAACAATGTAATTGTTTCCACCTATTACTCCAAAATAAAAAATAAATAAAAACCAAATTTCAGAAAGCTCTGTAGCTAAATAACTTAAAAAGAGTGTAGAAAGCATAAAATAAAAAGAAAAGATTTGGGTCCAAATAGAAGACCTGGTAGGCAAACACAGAGAAGTGGGATGAGCACACGTTGGCAAGGAGTGGCTAGAAGACCACAGGACTGGTGTAAAAAAACACTTCTGATGGGCAGCGCCTCTGGCTCAGGGAGTAGAGGGCCAGCCCCATATACTGAGAGTGGCGAGTTCAAATCTGACCCCGACCAAACTGCAACAAAACAATAGCCGGGCGTAGTGGAGGGCGCCTGTAGTCCCAGCTACTTGGGAGGCTGAGGTAAGAGGATCGCCTAAGCCCAGGAGTTGGAGGTTGCTGTGAGCTGTGATGCTACAGCACTCTACCAAGGGTGAAAAAGTGAGACTTTGTCTCAAAAAAAATAAATAAATAAATTATGATGATGATGATTAAAATTTTGAAAAGGAACATTAACTTTGATTTTTTGTTCAACAAATATTTGTTGAATTCTTGTTATGCGTGTGTGGCCCTGTACTAAGTAAGGTGCAAGATGCAGAGTCTGCAAGGTGGAGCTATCCCTTTCCTTCATGCACCTGCCACTTTACAATTATGAGTGATTAAAACTTAGGTGAGGTAAGCCGTGCAAAGGGAAAACCCCAAGGACTGGGAGTAAAAACAGAGGATACAATCAAAGGTTCATTCTCTGAAAGATCCTCCACCTCATCCAGCCCTCCTTTGCCTCCACTTTATTTAAGCCCCAGAGATGACCACAGCTTCACAGCTCTAGATATACAGCTGTTCAATCACATCTTTCTCTTCTACAATAGCTGAGCTCATAGTGATGCTCCACTCATTCTGTCCCCCAAGTGCCTCACCCAGATCTTGGCACACACTGGGTAGATGACAGAATGGGGTATCATCTTTCCTCCTCTATGATATCACCATGCACAGCTTTTCCCTAAAAGGATTGTCACGATGACAGCTCTAACCCTTGGTGAGCTATCAAGCTGAAATGAATTCATATGGGGGCGGCCTTCTTTTTCCTAATACTGGATGCATATTGTTGATGATCAATTTGAGACAGGAAACATCATTTGCTCAGCAGACAAATGCATAAGTTTAGGTAGAAAGAACAAGCAATAGCTTAGTTTCACATGTGTGTCTGGAGCTGCATGATAGAGTGGTAACATTAACTGTGAAGAGGGGTGGAGAAGCAAGAGGGTCTGGGAGTCTGTGATTCTTGTCTGGGAATGTTGAACTATCAATCCTCTTTTTCCCAACTCTAATCTTAGGTTTGCAATGAAGAGTGCATGGGGTTTCAGATGAGGATTAAGTAAATAAGTCATATTAAAGTGACAAAATCAGAAAATAGGATATAATGTGGAATGAAATGTAAATTGGATTTAGGCAAACACTTTTATATAGCTTTACCATCCAAGCTTGTCCGAACACTCCAGAATCCTGCAGTGGCTTCCAGGCATGGTTCTATTACATGTTGCCACTCAAGGGCATTTGATGTTTTCTCTCTCTGGAAATTCATTTGCATTTAAATGATTTGAAATAATCATAAAATCCAAGTGCTATGAAGTTTGAAATTAGTTACTGTCTATAAATTGCAATGCCATTAAAAGATGATTGTGGAGAGCTTTGCTGTCTCAAATGTAGGCAGATTAAAATCTAACAAAGTACACCTTGTTACAAACCTGTAAAGAATGATGGGATACAGAGTTAAATTGATTTATTCTCCTACTTATGCCTATAAACTTGATGCACTTGAGTTTATTCTCAGAGTAAAAACTTTTTTACCTTGCTTGATCATTCTTCCTTAAATCTATGGCTATTCTATATAATTTGCCGGATTTTATTCTTTCTTTTATGAAAAAATGAAATGAGAGGAACTGAGCTGCATTTTCCATTTAAACCAGAGAATCTGGTGGTATGTGTTGGAAGGAACCTTGGAAACCAGTAAGTGCACATTTAAAGTGGTTAGGTATGAGTTACCTCTAGCATAGAAACTTGTATTCTGCCCATCTTGGAAGATACATCAGTGGTATCACAGTAGTTAAAAGTGTAGGCTCAGAAGTCAGACATTTTGGTTTCAAATAACCATTCTAACAATTACTTAGCTGTGTGACCCGGGAAAAGTCACTTAAACTTTCTGATTCCAAATTTGGAATAATAATAACAATACCTATACTAGGATTATATGGAATTGTGGTGAGAGTAGAAAGAAATAATTTACTTAAGCATTTAATGCCTAGACATGGTAAGTTTCAAGTGCTACCCTTTACAGGCTATGTTCTGCCCTTGACTCTGGTTTCTCACTGTCAATGCTTCAGATGACTTTTTCATATGGCCTCAAAATGATTGAATGCTTTCTCCATAAAAATGTGAAGCTTATGCTCCTTTTCTTTGAATCTGGTCTGTTGACTTTTCACCAATAGAGCACAAAAGAAATGACACTATCCTAATTTTCAAGCCCAAGATGAAAGACACTGGCATCTCCACTTCCTTGCTCTTAGAATGCCCATTCTTGGAACGAGGCTGCCATGCTGTGAGGAAGCTCAAGTCACCCCAAGAATATCCCACATGCAGAGAAGGTAATAACTAGTTTTATTAGTTTTCTATGAGTATCATAATAAATTATCACAAATTGGGTGGCCAAAACAAGTAAACAATAAAAATTTGCCACATTGTTCCAAAGGCCAGGAGCCTGAGATGAAGGTGTTGTGCGTGTTCCTTTTGTCAGGGAAACACCTGATTCAGGCCTCCCTCCTTGGCTGATCAGTGGCTGGTCCTCCCTCCTTGGCTGATTCAGACCTCCCTCCTTGGCTGTCTTCTTTCTGTGTCTTCAGATGATCTTCCTTCTGGATATGTCTTTGTCCAAATCTTCCCTCCTTATATAAGGACACAAGTCACCCTGGGTTAGGGCCCATCTTAATGACACTATTTTAACTTCATTACCTTATAAAAATTTTACCTCCAAATGTTGCTTTTGAGGGCCTGGGGAATAGGACTTCAATATACAGATTTCTAGAGGACACAGCTAAACTGTAGGGTTCTAGGAAGTTGTCTGCATCCTTGGTTCTTGGGATGCTCTTGGCCAAAGAAAGACCAGACACCCCCAAATAAGGCAAGTATGAATCAAAGTTCATAGAGAAGGACAACGATAAGCTTACAGAGTAAGAGAAGGATGTAGTTTTACAGAACAAGCTATGTTCACCATAGACAATGAATGGGCCTCCATTGTCATGACAAGAAAGGCCTTGGTTATGGCTGGGGGTTCTGTTTCATGCTTTCTGGATTGTGCCCACCTCATAGCACAGAGTCCACCATCGAACAAGACTCTCCCTGCACACATGCCCCTCACTGAAAGCCCATTTTTTTTTGGGGGGGGGGGTGTACGGATTGCAATGTACATTTAAGCTAATGACATGCTAATTAGCCTTCAGGCTATTCTGGGTCACCTTCAAGACTCGATTGCACCTGTCACTGGGCCCAGGGGGGAGAGTCTTCTGTGTCCTTTTGCAGTTGGCATGCTAAGTTCTGACAGGGATATGGGGGGCCCTCCTCCCAGGTGTGAGCAATCACTCAAGACAGGATTAGTGTGAGATAGAGGCCCCACCCTTGCCCTTTCTCCCTAAGAGAGCCAGACTTCTAGACATCCACCAAGCAAAATGCATGGCACTGTCACTGACTTAACAGCCACATGAATGCACTTGAAAGTGACCCTTTCAATCCCATCAGGCTGTCTGAGCCCTGCACCAAGTGCTGATTCATGAGGAGAATCAGTGACCATCATTACTTTAAGCCATTACATCTGGTGTGGGCTGTTGGGCACAGTAGATAGCCCATGCCATGCTGGTTTAGGACTGGGTACTGATTTTCACAGCATTATCTAAGGACTTGGTCTGCAACTGATCCTTTATTTCATTTTATTCCCGGCTGCCGTAGGCGGGATTGATAATCCAATTCTGGCCCCTGAGAGTCAAACTCCAGTTCTGTACGACATACAGATAATAAGAAAAACTACATAACCTGCTCCTTATGTCCCTTCACCCAAGAAAATTAGAGTTTGGACTCCTGGCCATAAACCACAAAGTATCCCTAAGGCCACGTAAAGGTACGCCTTGGCTTGTGACAGGAGATAGAAATGAGAGGTCTTGCAGAAGACAAGTGCGAATAGCAGGGAAGAAGTGGGCTTGAGGTCAGTTTTGCAAAAGGAATGGCTGCTGCTTCTGACCTGTGAGATGCTAATGTCCACACAGCTAGCCTGACCGCTCCCCACCCACGGAGAAGCCTCCAATGACATCAGCATTAAGCTTTCAACTCCATACTTGGCAATTTTTAAAAAATCATTTTTCTTGTTCACTTCTTGCTGATTCTCTTGTTTTTTAAATGTCCCTGTCATGGATACCATGTCCTGTTTTTGTCCCTAAACAGAAGAGGAACAGTCGCATTTCCTTTCCTTTCCTTTCCTTTTTTCTTTCTTTCTTTCTTTCTTTCTTTCTTTCTTTCTTTCTTTCTTTCTTTCTTTCTTTCT
>CAUYON010134897.1:211-56952 GCA_963573935.1 Arctocebus calabarensis | reverse complement strand
CATCAAGCAAGTGGCAGTCTAACTCTTCATTACTAATGTTGTTCATGGTTTCTTGATGTTTCTTTGAAAAACTAAGAGAAGGAATTTAAAGAAATACTTCCAGCTTCTCACAAAGGCAATTCTCCAGGAATTCTGAATCCCCCTGTGTGTGTCCTCCAAGCAACAGTGGAAATGTTCTTAGAGCATCCGGGTGCCACAGGCCAGCCCCTTGGAGAAGCTGGAAAGCCACCTGTACAGAGCAGAAGCCGGAGCCGCAGGAGTGCTGCCGCACCCGTCAGCACCTGGCTCCCACCTGCCGGAGATGCCAACTGGAGGTGGCACTGGAGCACCTGGCAGAGGGGCGGCCGGGGCTGACTTCAAGGACTGACCTCCACATTTTCAATGCCAATAGAAAATGGGTTATGGAAAAGCTGTATGTGCTATTCATGGAGATGAAGCTCTTTAAATCCAAATTGGAACTCCTTTTGCAACTTTTCCAGTGAATCTACACATGTTTTGTTTGGGAATGCAACCAATAGTTTTTCCGCTAACAGATTTTGCGGGCCGGGATGAGTTGACTGCTAAACAGGACAGGCAGTGGAGGCAAAAACACCTGGCAGGCCAGATAAAAGTCCTTGGCAGGCCGCATATGGCCCATGGGCCATAGTTTGAGGACCCCTGCTCTAGACTCTAACTTGCTTTGTTGTCAAGAAAGGAAAACAGTCCTATGAAAGAATCTTGGGGACTTTCTTCATGGATGGTGATCTGACACATTTACCAGGTCTTCTAAGTAGCTGAGCCAATCAAATCAGCTTCTCTCCAAAATCTCTAAAACCTTTAGGGTTGAAGAAGATGGTAGTCCCAGAACAGATTATGTGTATCTAGTGCTTTTATGAGTTTAGTGGCAGTAAATATGATACTTATAATTAGTCAGCATTCAGCAACATTTGATTTTTTTACCTTCCCTTATGTCAGTGTTCAGGTAAATCAGACATAAAATGAGAAGTCTCATGCACGTGGAAATAGAGCCACAATGAATCAAGAAATAACCAATCTAGCAGTGTCCACAATCCCTGGATAAAGCTTATTCAGAGGAAGCCCTTCCTTTCTCGTGTTCTTTCAGAGTGAGAATAGAATTTTTCAACCTTCCTCCTGTAAAGAAATAAAGTCTATTCTTCTCCCCTTGAATCTGGGAGGCCTTATAACAGAGGTTACCAATATAGCAGAAGTGACTTCCAAGGCCAGATCAAAACAGACATTGTGACCAGTATCTTTTTGCTATAATGCACATTCGTGACCCCCAGAGGTGGCCATGCCCTGAAAAACCCGTATGTCAGAGCCTTGATCCATAAACCCATCTGAACCAGCCGAGGTCCCAGACATACAAATGAAGAAGCCTCCAGATGACTGCAGCCTCTGGTGGTTCAATTTATGCCCAGTTATTGAAATCTTCCCTCGCTGAAACTACTAACATGGTAAAGCAGAAACTCACTATCACTTCTGGGCTCTGTCTGAATTCCTTAACCATAAAATGCATAAATAAAATTAAACGTTGCTTAAGGCCTCTCTACTTTTTCTGCTTTTGTGGAAGAGTGAGAAGACAATTTCAAAACAATTTCATTTCATTATCTATCAAAATTGCCCTGTTTTCATGATTCATTGGTATACATTAACTGCCACATTGAGTTATATTTAAGTTACTGTATTTTTGAACCCAGGGCCTCATGAAGCATATATAACTCACTTGTCTCTTGACCTAGTAAACACTGTGGCCCTAAGGAAAAAAAAATTCTAAGGTGGCAGTCAATGTGTTAAATTATGTCCATCCTCAGAAGAATAAACACCTAGCTTGCCATCTCTGATAGGTAATTTGTATATTTTACCAAATCAAACACACGCACAATGAAATAATCTCTGGTTAGCAAGTTTGTATTACTCATTTCTTTTTCAATTGAACAGGAGAACACAAAGAGGTTCTATCTAGAGGAAACACAAAAAAGTCTAGCTTCCTTACCCACAGCTGGTGTGAGCTAAAGCAGAATGAAGCACCAGGTCCAGCCTGATGGACCATACTCAGGAAATCAGATGTCTTAGTCTCTTTCCTTGAACAAACTGATTAGTAGAAGTAAGTAGCAAAGTGTATTTCATTTAATAATGAAATATCAACAATGTTAGCAACACTACTATGTTAGCATGAGACAATGACAGTTGAAGAATAAGTTAATTTTTTACCTGAAAATACCTGGACAAGTGATTCTCAAAATATTCACAGGTTTTAAATAGTGACAGAATAGCATTTATAGAAGTAAGTTTCACTGGTATGCCAGGACACCCTGGTGGACTGTGAGAGGACCTTAGGTGTGCTGTGAAAAATTTTAAAGATTATTTAATTAAATTATTTTGAAAAGAAGTTCAAATAATAGTAAGAAGATTCTTTTTTTTTACTCTTTTTTTCTGATCAACATAATTTAAATGTGTTGGAGAAGTTTATAGGTTCAAGTGTGCTGCGAGATAAAAAAGTAGAAAAACTCTGGCTTAGAGTACAAATAGTATAAAGATTAAACAGGCAAAAGGTATAGCAAGGCTAATTAAAAATGACAACCTACTAAAGATAGTATTGGTTCAACTATTCTGTAAATGTTTCTAAAGTCCATTGTATTTATTACCAGGTGCGCGCTATTTATTACATTGAGTAAATATTAATTGAGGTCCTATTTACATAAGTATTTCAAACTCAATAAAATGAAACAAAACACCCTTTTCAGGCTACAGGAAAAATGCAATATATTTCAGTATGATTAAAGGTGATTTTTATTACTAAAATTTAATAATATTTTCAATAAATAACATGGACTTTATTATTTTTATAATTTTATAAACCCTATTTCAGACACATGAGATTCCCAGTTTCTTGATTCGGCATAATCAACCCATTAGTTAGATTATTTTAAGAATCTAACTAAGATCGACCTAGCACTAATATGTCTGGAATTGTTGAGTGGTTGGTCATAACTTGTCAGACTTTAGTTCTTACAAGAGTCAAAGTGCAGTTGCTTATATGGATGTGGGTTCTCCTCAGATCTAGTTACGGGATTAAAACTAAGTTTCTCTGAGAAATTTTAATTCCGATACATATATTTAACCATGAAAAGGGGTGAACACGTACTAATTTTCTCCACCAAGGTAGAGAGACACAAGGCTAGATTACAGTCAGATACTAAAGAACTTGTGGGTCCCTGAATAGGTCTGGATTGCTCTAAGATGTGACCAGGGAGGCCTTCCCAAAGTTTACAGAAGTTAACTCATAAATCCCTATTAGCAGCTGGCACAACAGCTGAATGAGTCCAGATACACTGTGTAAATCAATCAGTTTCTAGAGAAAGTATTCAAAACACAGTAAGTTAAAAAAAAAAAAAGAACACTTATCAGCAAGATGAAACATTCTTCATCTCTCCATCTCAGTTTGCTCTGTAGTTGACAAAATTAAAGACCTGTAAAGTGAACCATCTTCAGAAATTCACCTGGAATCCAGAAAGTTAACTATCATGTCCCCTAGAAATGCTAGAGATAGCGGCAGCAGAGTGATACAGATTCTTTCTTTCTAATTTTAACCATATTGCCACCATGCCTGGGTATTATTATTTCCTCGAGGAATTTTAACTCTTAGAAATTTAGCTAAATAGTAAATCTTCCTTAGGGGGTCAAGTCTGTGCTCTTGGCAGTCCTACCCAATAAATATTATTTATTTTCTGTGAATATCTGAGTTCCTTTTGTGCTGGCCATATCCGTTAATAAAACACACTCGCCCTAATGAATCATAGATAATAATCCAGTAACGATGTGTCTCCTAAGGAACAAATATCCTATAGTATCCTACAGTAAAAATTTAAAAAGTAATGGATGAGGGTGGAAGAAGGCAATATAAGGCATTTTAAGTATAATATTAAGCAGTAGATTGAGTTGCAATATAGGTTTCTATTTAAATGCCATTTTTATTTATTTTTCTTTTTCCTATTTTTCTCTGTACTTTTACTTTCAGTTCAAACTTTTATGTTGACCTCTTGGATTAAATGCAAACTACAAATTCTGCTTGTTCTTAAATTCATGCACTCCTAAAAACAACATCTGCTATTATTAAGACAAATATTTGCATTTACATTCTCAGAATTTTAATTTTCTAAAACGGCACTTTTATAACCATTTTCCAATAATCACTCGAATGAACATTGATCTATAAAGCTATTTCAGCTCCCATAAGTTGCACCTGGCAGTGAAAATGAAATAAGGATTCATTCACATGGTCAGAATTACTTTATTAGACTGCTTGCCTTGGTTCTGGAAATACCACATTTCACATATTAAAATTATTCCCTCTTCTTGCAAAAGGATAAAACCTTGATTGAAAGAACTTCCTCCCTTTTCCAGTCAGCTACAAAAGAGAAAAAAATGAATTAAGCAGTAGGATTAAATGAATGCTGACATAACAGCTCATAAACACTTCTCAAAGTTAGTATTGCCAGTTAGGAAAAGAGGCCAGAACGTACAAAGAGATGAATCAGCTGAAGATACAGCATAGGACAAATGGACCGTGAGTTCATTGCCTAAGGGTCACCTAGGAACCTTGATTAAAAACATGAACATCCAGATGTAACAAATCTGCAAGATTTCTTCACGAGGGGAGGGGTCTCTTCCTCTCAAACTCCCACTGGCTTTTAAAGGAGGGCTTCTGGTTGCCTTGGTCACAGAAGGTTTTCTTCCTTTAATCAAATCCCCCCTCCCTCAACTCTACAGCCTCCTGCTTTGAAAAAAGGAGCCTTTGCTCAGCAGACCAGTTCCAGCTCTTGTTACTCTTTCTCTTGCCTCCAATAGCATAGAGTCCATGATCCCACGGTAGCCGATTCCAGTGTTCACCAGTGTCACACTCACACTTGAGTCCCAGGAGAGCTACCTGAGCACTACGTGGGCCAGAAGACCATGACCACTGGCCAGGAATGTTCTGAGGGATCCTGGTGAGGAAACCATGGCTGCATATTACAAATTTTGATTAGTATTTGTCTCCCATTTGTAATTGTCCTGAACGTTTTCTTAGCTTTCATGCCAAAAAATAGGACAAAGGGAGTCCAGGATGATGGGCATAACAGGGGGGGATTTCCTTAGTTTTCTTTCAGCATCTGGCCCCTCTTGGTAATGACAGGTCTCTCTTTCCACTGCCCTTTTCTGTGAATTATTTACATGTATATATTTCTTACATATATGGAGGTTGGTATTCCTCTACTAAATTGGACATTTCCAAAGAATCAAGACTAGGTCTTCTATTCTTGTTTATAACCACACTGGAGCATACTATTCTCTGATGCTAATACTCTGGGGAAACATTACACTATCATAGCTCCCCTTCTGTGCCCCCACCTTGCCCCTACCCGACCTGAGCCAGAAATTCACTCTCTGAGCTTTACTTTGTAGCTCAGTAATTCTCTGATAAGAGGAGGATGACATAAACATAAATCACCCAAACAGGTTAAACACACGCACACTGTCACACTCAGAATTCCTTTCCCTAGGGGATGTATCAGAACAGTTTGGAACAGTAGAGAGATTTTTGTAATTTGAAAAGACTTACCAAAAGGTCCTCATCTCCCTCCCAGTCCCCACCCTTCACCACACACCCCTACTAGAAAGGCACTAAGGCTTCTTTTCATAACTTCCTTCAGCATTCTTTACACTAAGACAGTGATTACCCAGAGAAGGGTAACTAACCAAGACAAACATCTCTCACTGTTTGTAGATTTCACTTCTTTCCCTTTTGTTAAATGTCAGGCAGCTTTCTAAGTGGGATGATCACCTTCTAAAATGCAAATCTGTTTAATACGTCACAAGGATTCTCTTTTATCCTCAGAATGAAGTTCAAACTGCAAATCCTTAAAGCTTGCCTAGGGCTAGCACACAACACAGGCACCATAAACTTTCACCTCCTGATCCTTCAAGAATGATAGATAGCATTCCGCTGGGAATGTTCTGCCTAGAATTAAGTTCCACACCTGACATCCTCTTCTTCTTCCTTGTACTCTTTGTGGATCAGCTCAAGAGCACTTTTCTCCAAAAGCTCTTTTAGAGTCCTCTGAGACTGGGCTGGATGCCCTTCTGGGGTGAGCACCCTTTGCACACCTCCCTCATAGAACTTCTTCACATTGGCCCCGAGGAGTCCGACTCCATTGTTTCAGGTGTTCAGTGCTGACAGACTCTAAGCCTCACTCTTCCTTGGTTCCCTCATGCCACGTATTGGAGAAGATGAAAGAAAACCTGGAAGCCCTTTCATGCTGGTGGGAGATTCAAGCCACTCAAAACTCTGTCCACATTCAAGAGCTTTCAACCCAACTCATCCTGTAACCACAACAGAAACCCAGAGGCAGCTTCTTTTTCTTGTTCCCTTTCAAGCCACATCATACCTCCCTGAAAGCTCTGCTGTTCTTACTGCAGAGACCTCCCCTATGTAAGTAATAAACATTTCCATCTCCTCTTGGTGTGCATATGGCATCAGAATTCTCCATATCCAAATCAAACTTTGGGTGGAGAGTCTATCTGCCATGGAAAGTGACCATAATAGTAACTGCAACCACAGTTTTTCTTGCTTATAACTACCCTAGATTATGAGTCCTTTGAGGATAAGGACTGTGTTACTTAAATGTCCCCACTACCATTTATGGTAGCACTGTGTCTAGCACAATAATGAATGCTTGGGAAATATCTGCTTGTTGAATAAAGTGCACATTTTTAACTAAATGCCTGATTTCTTCAAATAAAATGTAAGTAAATTAGACATTTTCAGTTGGAAAAGAACAGGGTGTTAGCAAGTATGACCCAAACCAATGAGGCGCATTTATGTGTGTATGTGTGTGTATATGTATTAGCATCATTACCTATTAAGATGAAATAAATGACAAAGGTTTTGTTGTTATCATTTTATAGTTAGAAGTTACAAAAAGTGTTTACTGAAGTACAAAGCTGTCCTTTGTGAAAGGTAATAAGGTCACGAGCCTACAAGTTATTTAAAAAGGCATCATTTGGAAATGTCCATTCCATTCTCCATAGCACAAATATGGTATGCTCGGATTGCCATTGATTCAGATAATTGTAAGAAACCTGGAAGTAATCAGGAACTTGTAGCAAATTATATATACATTTATTACACATTTCACAATTATTTTAGAAAAGTTTTCAGGTGGGATGCTTATATTTCAAAGCAACTAGTATCAAAGTTAAATCTCTACCAGTAGCTGACTTTAATACACTTGGATCACATTGGCATCAATTATAAGGATGATTGGTAAAACCCTGGTGAACTGGCTGCACAGCATGGGGCAATGAGACAATTGCCTCTGATTCATCCTTGATTTGCACAGACATACCCCTAATCTTGCTACCAAGTCCTTCCTAAGATTCTGTTGGACAAATGCATTGTATTATAATACAACTTCCTATGATCTTTTCCATTTTCCTCCAGCCCTCCTGGAAGGCTTTCTGCTCACTCCTGCAGCCCTGGGCCCCAGGGTGAGGCCTGTCACCTTGGCTGCATTATGCTCTCACTGGGTTCTGGGCACTGGAGCCTTTGTGTGCCTTTTCCTCCACAACAAAATATTAAAAATTATTTCTTATGACTATTGATTTAAAGATGAATAGATTAATACTATGTATTAAAACATTGGCTTGGACCTAAAAGTTCATTTTTGCTTGTGATTGTAAAAGCAATTAGAACATTTTGCAGAGCCCCTACAAGTATTATTGGCCTTTGTTCCTAATGGATAAGTTGGCCTTGCTGGGCAGGAACATCAAAGGCTCTTGCTCACTGTTTGATGAAAGGATAATTGGAGGGAAAAGGAAAGAGAAAGCAAACCAGCCCCCCAATACTAAAATACACAAAAATTCATAGCCATATAATCAGTCTAATCCCCACATATACATCTCTGTTATTATCTGAGGTCATTCAATCCAAGAAAATGCGAACCTGTTGCATTCAAAGGGGGCCCTGTTCTTTGGAGTGCCATCCTCAATATTTTCTTCCAAGTTCCCCTCTTTTGTCTAGGAACAGAAGGGGCCACTTACCCCAAGTCTTGGTCAAAGCCCACAGAGGTCCTCATTTCTCTTCCTCCTCTTTGAGATGCTCCTCACACCTCTAACCCTCTTTAGCCACCTCTCTTCAATGTGAGGTTGACCAGAGGCCCTTAGTTGTAACTACACTGTGGTCTTGAAATTCTGTGGTAGGACATGGTTCTAAGCAACTGGATCATTTTCATTATTTAACTTGGTAATGGAGCTGGCCAGAAGCATGCTGCTGACATGATGATTGGGATAGACTTTTATTCATATCAGACAAAGGATAAGTTGGCTCTGGGCTCACGCTGGGGCTTGAGCAGTTTGTGTGGCCGCCCACATGTGCCCACTGCAGGAGAGGTTGGGTCTAGAGCAGCTGAGGATGATGGGGTGGTGCTGGCATCCTTTACTAGGTGGACCCCTCTCCCACCCTGCACTGGCAGCCCTCATGGTCACCCCACCCATTTCCCAGTTCTACTCTGCAGCAGGTAGCCTGCCAGGGGGCCACATCATCTGCTTTTAGGACACTCACTGCTCGCTAGTACATACAGGCTTTTCCCATCCATGTGGGGACAATCTGCTCTCTGGGTTGATCTTAAGCCATACTGGATAAGGAATACACTTTCCTTGCAGAAATAATTTTTTTCACTCCATGTATGGCTCCTTGTGTGTCCTTCCTGCTGGTAGCCATGTGTGGAAAAGAGGTTGCTCATCAACATTAAAAGATGTCACAGTCTAGGAACACAGAGATTATGGCCTAAAGAGTTCAACAGAAGACATGATTGGAAGATGTATTTGTTCTATGTTTATGCTTCAAAATTCCACACAATAAATTCAGCATGACCAGAACATGGACAATCATTCACATTTTCTATGTACATGGAATAAGATTTACTTTTGTGGCCATCACTAAGGAAGGCCAAGGAAACCTTTGAGAGACTCATTGGAAGCCAGTATGCAGGGCAGTGGAGTGGATGGCACTGGCTGTGATCAGTGATGCAAGCAGCATCCGGTAAATGGAATACATGGTACTGGGGAATTTCAGAGGCAAAAGGGACCAACACTGTTTTAATACAAACAGGGTCCAAAGAGCGTGATAGCAATTGCAACACTGCTACCTTATTCTCCTGGTGAGCATTACTACATTTAACCATTAAGAGCATGAAGGGCGGGTGCCTGGACACTGCAAAGAATTTTCAGCTCTGACTGAACAATGAGCAAATCCGTAAGTACCTCTTGTCTACTTATCATTGTAAATTTTGATTGATTAGGCTTTATGACCTCATGAACACCGCAATACATTTTTTTAAAAAATAATCTCTATATACACACAGGCCCTGGAAAAAAATAAATATTTGCCTCTGATTTTGCACATCCAAAGGGTGGCCTGGGTGCAGAAAAAGCAGGTGGAAGGATCTTTCCTCCTTTCCATGTGATAGACTTCTGCAGGCTGCCTGTGACATGATCTTACCCATACAAATTTTAAGGAAGAGGATTAAGGAGCAAAACATACTACTTAATTAACACATCAAAGTGAATAATCTAGCTTCGCCCACATGCACACACTACTAGTGACAGTTTGTGTCACACTTTCAGGCCTTTGTAGTTTATTGTTCACAAAAATTTCCAGAAGGCCAAAATAACAGTAAATCTTTGAACAGTAGAGTGAAATCCAAGCCCTACTGAAAAGGTCTGCAAATTGTGCTTCCACAATGAACAGAAAGAAAACAGTTTCTTTCCCCGGGGTCATTTGAAGAAATTTAGTCATCACCATTTGCGACATTTCCCAAGAACCTTTGGAAGGGTGAATCTCTTCATAATCATACAATTAGCTGAAACAAGCAGACACTTAAATGGGAGGTAGAAGATTTTTGAATGCATAAGCAATCACCATCTTCATAGGGCCTGATAAAATGCCAGCATTTCTGACACTTCCCATTCCAGAAAATGCCAGCATTTCTGACACTTCCCATCCCAGCGTTTCATCCGCGTTAACAAACCATTATTACATCAGCCAAGACCAAATCAGTAATACAGCTGTTTAAAGATGGGGTACTCTCCTGAAGAGAAGAGTCAGAAAAAAATTAAAAAAACATTTGTCTATGTTTATGAAATTCCATTTGATGATTGTATGGTAAGACAAACAATGCAATAAGAAATAGCAAGAAGAAAAAAAATAGCAAGAAGGAAACAAGCTCTTGTTATTTGGCAAATTCCAAAAGCACTCTCAAAATGTCTTCAGAAAAGTGAAAATCTACTATAACATTTTATAAGTATTTAGCGAGGGAGCAGGGTGCCTGCTACCTCATACTTCTCACCCTAATATCCAGTTGATTATTCCAAATAAAATGCATGCATTTTTAATCTTTGAGATTTCACTAGATTAAACTACTTTTAAAATAAAGAGAAGGGGGGGGCTAAGTCATTTTCATCACTTATGACTAAGTAGATTGATAAGATAAAACATCAGCAAAGAATAACATTTGAACTGCAAATAGTACATCAGTACTAAATATGTACCATTTAAGCAAGAGAAGGAAGGTGCAGTAATTAGAAGCTAGGTTTGTTTCTAATAATAGACTAAAATAGGGAATCAAGGATCTATACAAGGAAAGGTAGATATTAATAGGTGTCTGCAAGAATGAAGAGGAGGTGGGATAAAGGCTGAGATGGTGAGGGTAATACAGGGATTGAGATAAACTGTATTTTTCTGACGATGTGAAAGTGTAAAAAACTTTAAGATATGAAAGTGTGAAAAACGTTAAGATCTGCAAAACTAATTTATAATAACAACTTGTAAGGATAGAAAATATTTCTGAGCTAAGCAGAGTAACACTTCCCCACCAAAGGTGTCCACATCCTAATACCCTGAACTTGTAAAAATGTTAACTTTACATGGCAACAGGGACTTTGCAGGCATGATTAAGAATCTTGACATGGATGAAGCCCGCACACTGTACTCCATGATTGAACTATTGTACATAGCTATGATTCAATAAAAAAAAATATTAAAAAAAATACATCCATGGCAAATAACCACATTAAAAAAATAAATAAATAAAAGTAATTTCTTGCTTTAAAAAAAAAAAAAAGAATCTTGACATGGGAAGATTATCTTAAATGATTGGAGTGGTCCCCAGTATAATCCCACGGATTCAAACAAGAGGGAGGCGAAAGTGTCAGAGCAAGCAGAAGTTCTGAAGATGCGAGGCTGTTTGCTTTAAATACAGGCAGAAAGTCCACCCTCCAAGGTGGCTTCAAGGAGCTAGAAAAGGCAAAGAAACAGATTCTGTCTTAGATCCTCCAGAAAGAGCGCAATAAACCTTGATTTTATTTTATTAACACGTGTTCGACTTCTGATGCCCAGAACTGTAAGACAATAAATGTGTGTTGTTTTAAGCCCCTAAATTGCTGGCGATCTGTTATAGCAACAATAGGAAACTAATAGACAATCTAGAGTAAAATAACTTACCCAAGATAACAGAGCTGGTAAATGATAAAATAAGAATTAGCGGGCCCAATCATGGTACACCTCTTTCTGACAGATTTTGTTCTAACAGAGCAATGTATACACCATTTAAGGATCAAAACTGGTAAAGTTACAGTAGAAAGCATAGCTCGGACTCAGGGTAAATTTGGTTTCCTAGTCCTAATCCCTTGGACTGGTCACCAACAGAGCAGCTGAATATGTGCAGGTGTGTCCCCTGTCTGTCTGACGAGAGTGACGGGTTGGTTACAGGACATACCTGAAGAAAGACCTTGGATGCATTAAACCCACCTAAATGGGAAACATGTATCATCTCAACCAGGAAGAAGATGGTAGAAGGAAGTGGCTTCTTCCCTGGTACTTGACTGAGAGGACGGGGTTTGGGAGAAGTTCCTCTTCTGTATGCTACAAGAACTGGCCATGGAGACCAAGGGTTTCCTCCACCACTGACCAGTAGCCCCGTCTGGTTTTTCAGTCTGTCACCTGCCAATGGCACAATTTAGCCAGACCTAAGGGAACCTATGAAAAGTTGAACAATCTTATAATGAAAACAGAGTTTTGTTTTGTTTTGTTTTATCTTTTATTTACAGAAAGGATATTTGTAGTAACAAAAAATATAAACCACTATCTTAAATTTGTTGTGGTCTAAATATTTTCTTCCCCCTCAAAATTCACATATTGATATCCTAACCCCTCCATAGGATGCATTAAGATTTGGGGCCTATGAGAAGCGATAAGGTCGTGAGTGTGGAGCCCTCGCGAGTGAGATCAGTGCCCCTATAGAAAAGGCCCAAGACAGACCCCTCGCACCTACCGCGTGAAGCTACAGAGAGAAGGACGCCATCCCTGAACCGGAAAGCGGCTCTCAGCAGGCATGGAATCCTCCAGGGCCTTACATTTGCATGTCTCTGCCTCTAGAACTGTGGGAAATTAATTTCTGTTGATTATAAGCGATCCAGTCTAGGTGGTATTTTGTTACTGCAATCCAGACACAGTAAGACAAAAATTAATTATGGAGGGTGATAAAGAAAGTAAATAGTGTAAAAAAACAAGAATGCCACCTATTGCATTATGAATATATTTTTTAAACTAGAGAAAGTTTCTGTCTTCACACTGACCTATCTGATATTCTTTTTCCAAGGCAGTCTCTTCCTATCTTTAGCCCTTAGCACAGTGTCTGGCAGAAAGTAGGCTTGTTGAGGGAGAAGATAATACGATAGGATTTATTTAGCATTTTTGCCTACATTAAGTTTTGTTTTTGTTTTTGTTTTTTGGCCAAGGCCAGGTTTGACCCTCCACCTCCAGTATATGGGGCCAGCACCCTACTCCTTTGAGCCACAGGTGCTGCCCCCTACATTAAGTTTTTTAATTCTTTCCTAAAATACTAAAAAGTAAATATGAGTATGAATATCTCTGTATTACAAACAGAGAAACTAAAGCACAGATAGATTTGGGAACATGGTGAAGTTGACACAGTTGGGATTCAAACCCAGGCCTTGGGCTATACAGCCTATCTAGGATTATCAAACTACAGATAAAAAATTCTGAAGAGTGGAAGGACTGAAAAACTATTCGCAGCTAGGAAGCAAATTACAAAAGAGGTTGAGAAATTCTCCATTCCCTTGGCGTCATTTTCTTTCAAAGAAAATCTGTAAAACTGTCACAATAACATAATTTTATAAGTGGAAAATGAAGTCCTCCACTACCATGTGGTTTAAAATTGCAGCAGCTTTTCAAACATGTAATTTAATAAACATGCAGTTTAAAATGGCAATGTCAGTCATTTCCCGTCCCCACTTCCCCACCAGATACTTTAGGCCTGTAAGGTTTAAAAGGATTTCCCCATGTAGGCAAATTCTAGCTAGATGCCAACTCTGAGTCGTGTGAGAGAGCAACCGGAAATGTATGTTGAATTACAAGATCAGATGTCTGATGAATGAGCCACGTGCCAAACCTTCTCAGGTTGTGCTAATGTTTTATTCCTCTGAGACTCTTATGGGAAGTCTTCTGATTTTTCACTAATTTTTCCTTATTGGGAAAGCACTGACCTTCTTCTGAGCTATAAAAAGGTTATTCGAACTCACAGATTTGCCCCACTGAGAGACAGCTGTGACTCAAGATCACATCTGGGTGATACCATCCACCTCAGTGAACAAATACTACCAAGAACAGGGCTGTGAAAGTCATCCTGTCATTTGCTCTGATGATGTCACTAAAGACATTATCTTTCCCACCAAATTATCCCCATTTAAGAGCCCTGGACATAATTCTTTCTGGTTCTAGAATGAAGGATTTCCTGCTTCTCTTAAACTTAATTTGCTTGTCCCTTATAAACTTTCAGAAAAAAACACAACTGTGTTTTATAAAGTTTTATAGACTTTAAGACAGAAGAAAGAAACTAGGAAGTTGAAACTTCACGTAGTGAGCAGGAAAGGAAATTTGAGGACTCTTCTTTTTGACCTCTGAAATAAATGCAGCTTTGACATCTAAAACACCACACCTTAGGGAAGTGATGTGGGTGAACCCAACATAGAACTTGCCAGAATGACCAAGGCACATCGCACAAAGTGAGATAGCAAATAAAAGTATAACTGCACATTCAGGGATTTATTTTTAAAATTTTTCTTCAAATGCCAAGAAAGACGATGGATCTTTGGAGTTAAAATATTCTGGTCTGATTTAGCTCATACTCCAAGAAGTCAGCACTCAACAGCAACAAACTTATACCAAGCCAGCTGGAACAAATGGAAATTTACATTATTTAAATTATTATGGAAATTTACATTATTTACATTATTCTTGATGGATATTTATTATATTACTGTATATAATTTAACAGAGTGTTGCTCTGAAGTCGGAGGAAGATTCATAACTTAGAGCAACTCACAAACAGGTATAAATACATTATGTATAACAATATTCATAGCAGCATTAAAAAAAGTCTGAAAACAACCCAAAAGCCTGTGACCAGGGAAACTGAATAAATCCACTATGGTTTATTCAATAAATGAAATTCTGTGCAGTAGTAAAAAATGGATCAGTTATAGCTACTCATGTCAACATACGTGAATTCAGAGTCACTAAAAGGAGTGAAAAACATATACCACCGGATGCCATTTGTGTAAAGACCAAAAATAGCAAAATAATTTTAATGTTTGAGTATAAATACATATATCTTCTATAAAGTGATAACCAAAATGCACAGAAGTAAAAGTGTTTATTCCTGAGCAATACAGAAAGAGATACAAGCAGAGGCGAAGGGGCACGTAGGAGAATTCAACTGTCTTGGTAACATGTCATTTCTTAAGCCAGGTACTTGTCATCACTCTACTACTTCCATGTATAAGTGTGGATAGAGTATGAGAAATGTTTCATTTTAAATTGATAGAATCAACTACATTGCTTTGGCAGAACCTGGTTGTTCACTAACCATTTCCTTTGTACACCTAAACACAAATGGCCTCCATCTCCAGCCTCCCTTGAGGTAGGTGCTGCCCTGTGACAAGTTCCACACTAAGGATGGTAAGCAGAGAACACGTTCCATCCACCCGGCCTAAGAGCCTGCCACACCTATCACACTGACTTCTTCATGCACCTGCTTATCCCCCGCAGAGAGTCCAGCAGAGGACCCTGTAGACTGAGTGGCAGGCAGAATCCCTAAATGGCTTCGGAACTCCAACCTCTGTTTTGTATCTGTGTTGTGAGCAAAAAAATAGTGCGACAAGTCACTGAGATTTGGCAGTTACTTTAGCAGCTAGTTTACCCTTCCCAATACACTTGCTGTAAAAAATGATCATTCAGCCTCTGGCTTCCGGATGCAATTAAGACTTCAGTATATAAACTGAAGTCTATTCCAGGTAAGTGAATTAATCTTTCTTTGGTGATTAAAAACACCATGTAAGATTGAAACCCATTGAAGAAACTGGAGCCAGGTATTGTCTCCCTTATAAAACAAAATAACAATATTTGGTTTACCAAGAAAATGAGAGAATTCACAACTCCTAATTTGAGCTAGTTTCTTACTTTTAGTTCATTTGTGAAGCAAGGAGACAGCTATCATCTGTTTATAATATGGAGGGCGAACATTCAAAATGGAAATTGATGATGAACTCACCATGAACATTCCACAGGAAGATTCTGAAGAAAGGATAAGAATGGCTTTTTGCACCCACAAACCACAGCTGCAGAGAGTAACTTATAGAAAAGAAAAATAGCAACATTTTATGAGCCCTTACTTTATGACAAGCATTATTATCACTGGTTTACAAACACATTTAACCTTCATCAATAATGTGCTATCACTATTTTACGTATAAAATTGAGGGGCGGAGTATGAAGTATAAGGATCTAGGCTCTCCCATTACCCTATCTTAGACTGTGTCAAGGAGCTAAAATGTGACTCACTCAACATGTGGGCTAGTTATTTCCCCTTAAATATATGCCACACAGAGGTCCCAGGCCTTCTTGTAATGCTTTTTAAATACAATGGCCTCTGCAGTAAATTACCAACACCACCAACTAACAATCTTAGCAATAACTCAAGCCCATCTCTACCCTCTAGACACCCAATAATGGGAGGCAAAGAATGAAGATTCAGAAAAGAAGGGGTTTAGAAATGGTATCTCATTCTCAACATTTCCTCTTGCTACTGCTTTCAAAAATCATCAACCTTATTTGAATCATGTTTCAGAACTCCTCATCTTAAAACAAGAAAAACCATTAATAAACATGCCCTGAGTTCCTATTGGGTGTGCAATGTGTCATTATCCACAAACAAGGCTGGCATTACTTGTGAAACAGGGACCCGCTTCCAAGTTTCTGCAATGCAGAATAAATCATAAACATGTCAACTATTCCAGTGGATCAAAGAAAGAAAAAAAATCAATATTCTGCTTTCCTGAACCACAGAACTACTAATTGCCTTTAAGTGGGCAATATGTTTCCGTGAAGTAAGATGAGCTAATTATGTTCTTTCTCTTTTCAGAAGCCTATGATAATGCAAGAATGGAAAGGATTTCTCCTTTCATTAAGATTGGTTCGGTTAGAACATAAAAGGTATAACTTGGAGGCAAAATAAACAAAGAAGGGGGAAGCGAATGATCAACAAAGACTTAAAATAATTAAAAAGTAGGAAAAGATCTGGCAACTTCAGAAATAACAAGAATGGAAACTCATCAGAAAATATATTCACAGATCCCAGAGAACCTTCCTTTCCTGGAAATAAAGCTAACACTACATGTCAGTTTATTCTTTGCCAATCACCGCTGTAAACATTTTACATGTTTTAACTCATTTAACAATCAACTTAGAAGAGCACTATTGATGTGTCTGTGTTTTAGCATGAGGAAACAGAAACACAGAGAGTTTAAGTAGGTGGTACCAAGTCACAGAGTTGTTGCAAGACACAATCCATATAGTAGAACCTCCATCGCTGACCTCTCTACCCTGACCACCTCCTTACCTTGACCTAATTTTCATAGACCAGAAACATGCCCCACATGTACATAACAGCAGAGTAGGCCTAGTTCCTCTTGTCAACCACCTCTATATGTTAATGAGTTTGTTACAGTCCCTTGGGTTCCATTGTATTTAATCAGGAATTTCCTCTTGCCCAGCTTAAACTGGACACCTCTCTTCTACCATCCTCCAGTCTGCTTTGGTTCCTTTAAATCTTCATATCTCCTGGTGGCATTAATAAATAATGAAGGTGAGGATCCCAGGTGAACCTTGACAGATGTTTCTCAATATGCAGATCCTGAGCATACTCCCTGGGAATATCCCCCTGAAGAGAATTACAGCAACAGAGGCGTGAGCTGGACGGAGGATCAGTCAGACATTCTACCAGATGGTGCAATATTGTCATGTGAGTGAGAAAGGGAGGACGCTTGAGTATGAGAGATGAGAGAGGGAATAGTAACGCTGATTTACAGTTGCTAAAAGTTTATATGTCGCATTAGCAAATAGGCGTATTATTATAGGAATTATATATGATTCTTACAGAATGATGAAACAATAAAATTATAAGGGACTGAAGATATTAAGCACATCTAAACATGTGATTGGTGGAGTTAAGAAAAGTAAAATTAGAGCAGGCAAGGTAAGTTTTCTAAATTATCCAGCTAGCTTATTGCCAGGGCCAACAAGAGAAATCAGAGTCCCTAACCTATTTTTTTTTTTTTTTTTTTTTTTAGAGACAGAGTCTTACTTTATAGTCCTCGGTAGAGTGCTGTGATGTCACAGCTCACAGCAACCTCCAGCTCTTAGGCCTAGGCGAGTCTCTTGCCTCAGCCTCCCGAGCAGCTGGGACTACAGGCACCCACCACAATGCCCAGCTATCTTTTTGTTGCAGTTTGATGGGGGCCAGGCTTGAACGTGCCACCCTTGGAATATGGGGCCATGAGCCCTACTTACTGAGCCACAGGTGCCACCCTCTAACCTATTTTCTTATTGCTCTTTCTTTAACCTTGTGTTACAATGTCCTATAAACAATGTCAGGTTTTTGATCAGTAGCTTCTAAACTTAATGAGTAATAGGTAGCAAAGGAGTCTATAGGCTTCAGATTGCTTTTTCTCAATCCGTGTGAAGTTGCTAATTACCTGTTGTCAATGCAAACAACCCTGTAGGCAGCAGAAGAAATGGATTGGAGTTTGAAATCCAGTAAAAACACAGGTGTTGTTGCTTTGTTCAATGGACACCTAAAAAGAAATTTAGCAGGGTGAGAGGGTGAAAGGAAGGAAAAATAAAAGGAAAAAAAAAATGACATTATCCTCTGCTGAAATGTTGGAGAAAGGAAAAAACAAGAAAGTAGCTTATTAAGTGCTTCCTCCTAGGGAATTTTGAAAACTAAAGATACTTGCAAGACTAAATGTTGTCCAGAAAATAGTTTACATTTTAGAAATCTAAGAAATGAAAAGTTTTTGTGTTTTCTAAAAAAGAAAAAAAAGTAGAAAGCCATAGTGATCAAAATTAAAGAAAAGGTTAGGCTTTGAAACAGCAAATTTTAAGTTGAGGGTTCTTTTGTTTTTGTTTTGGGCAGGTGGGCATGAGGGATAAATTCTTTCTAATTTCATAATAGTTGGTGTTTGTACACTTAGAACAGCAAACTGTAGCACATTACAGGTGTGAGCACTTTCCCTGTGGTACTACAGTCAGCACTAAAAACATATTTTTAGTTTATTTTTAATAATGATAATTTTCCTCTCACAAGTCTTATAAACAATAGTCAGTGTTCCAAAATTGAAATGTATATCATTGACTCTTCCCTTGAATATTGTCTAATTCTCTTATTCCTCTTAGATTTTCATTTAATACAGAAAAACAACAACATTCTCCAGCTCTGAAGACTGTACTGAAAAGATACAGAGAAATACATGACTTTAAACTCCTTCAGGAACCTCTCCGTCCCCCTTCGCATCTCCATCATCTTTAAATCCAGGTACATTTGTAGTAGGAATTTGTTCTGTGAACCCCTGCAGCAATATTTCTCTTCATTTCCATGACAACAGCAGCCTATCAGCTTCTGAGGGAACTTGCCTGTATTGTAAACAAACCTCTCTTGGCAAATGGCCTGTTTTCTTTCTCTATCTCATCTTCCATCTGCTCAAAGGCTTTGCTTCAAAAAGAAATAGGTTGCAGGTGTGTACTTTTTCATTCTTTCTCCCCCTCCTCCTTTGTTTCTGAAAGAGGTCGATCATGGAGATTAAAATTCTCTCACCTAGTGACATTAACAGTCTCTCTGGGAGTGAGGCTGAGTACCTGTGTGTACCTGTGAGCCAATATTTGGAACATAATATGTAGCACGTTTAGTTCCATTTTAAAACAAGTCCCCTTGGAAATAAAAAGCAGACTGACACATTTCTAACTACATGGAAAAAAAAATCAAAAATTATTTAGTGTCAGCCAAAAATCAATCCAAAGTAATTTTTTCTTAGGATCGTTCATTAAAGACTAAAGTATCTATTACAGAAATAGCTTAGTAACAGAAAAAGCCTTATCATAAGCAAGGTTAGTAAAAGGGTTTTTATTTCCTTCTAGAAAAAGAAAGCAAGGTTATATGTTTAACTTGGGGTTTCATGACCTTCAAGTCCAGTACAACTTTAAATCTCAGGTTTTGGAATATAGGTGAGTTATTTATCCGATATAATACATAGGACTTTTGTGAGTTCATTTACCTACTCTATTCTTCTTTTATTCAATGTCATAGCTATTGAATTTAGTAACTACTAGTACAAACACAACTACCTGGCATTATTTATAAAAATAAAAATCAAGCAGAAGGGAAAAAAAGATAATTTGAACAGAGATAATCAGAAAAGAGAAAAGGAGAAAAAAGAAAAAGCGTATTTGGCTAGAATTATAAAGAGAGATTTGGGGGCATTATAAACCACTATCATAGGTTCCTATTGACAATGTTGTTTTATTTGCTTGTTTAAAGATTCACAAAGAGGGGCCACCTCATTGATGAGATCTGAAGAAAGGTCTTTTTTTGCAAAATTTATTTAGTTATTTATCCTCATTATTACTATTTTTTTTTTTTTTGAGACAGAGTCTCACTATGTTGCTCTTGGTAGAGTGCCGTGGTGTCACAGCACACAGCAACCTCAAACTCTTAGGCTTCCATGTGATTCTCTTGCCTCAGCCTCCCTAGTACCTGGGACTACAGGCACCCACCACAATGCGTGGCTATTTTTTTGTTGTACTTGTCATTGTTGTTTGGCAGGCCTGGGAGAGGTTTGAACGTGCCAGCCCCAGTGTATGTGACTGGCGCCCTAGCCACTGAGCTACAGGCATGGAGCCTACAAAATTTATTTTTAATTAACAGATAGAAACTTGTATAGATTTATGGTACACAACACAATATTTTGAGATATATTCATGTATGGACACACATATACACACACATTGTGGAATGATTCAGTCAAGGAAATTAATACAGTCATCACCTCACATCTTAATTATTTTTTGTGTAATTGGTGATATCTCCAGATAAGATTTGGGAACTCCAATCCTGCTCTCCAATAAATAATAAAAACCAACAACAAGAAGTTATGTTGAATTTCCAACATCTTTTTATTTTTTTGTTGATGCCCTTAAAATATTATCTAAAGTATAATATTAAGAACAATAATAATGTAGTTTTAATGTATTTTCATGTCTATACCTCATGGTCTAACTTTTATCTGTATAATTGCATAAATAATTTTATATTTAAGAAGAAAATCCCAAATTCACCCTAGTGAAAAAAAAATCTTTACGTCTTGTTAAACGTATCCTGCTATTATCCAATTATTTGTCAAGCAACAAGAAAAACAGTAATTAGCCAAGATAAAATACCTATAACAAGTTACATCCAATAAGATTTCAGAGGTGCTACTTTATTGTGAAAAAAGTTAGATTGTCTAGGGTTTGCTTATAATTTAGCATTGATATTTGATAGCTGTGTCCTTAGGCCAGGTATTTAAACTGTCTAAGTCCATTTTAAGTATAAATTTCCCTCAAACTAAGTGCAAACTGTACTTATCTCTCAGCAAGCAATAAATGTTAGTTCCATCCCCCTTTTACTGAGTAGGGAAAGAGGGTAATTATGGTCTGGGGCATCCTGGAGAGAGTAATTCAGTATAGAGTTAGTTGAGTTTTTTTAAATTAAAGGTTTCTGGTATTATTTTTTAGAAACAAAGTGTAAGTGTGGTAACCATCTTCATAGATATTATACTCCACTCAGTATTACAAATACTACTCCAGCAGAAGTCAGCTCATGTAATATACATTATCATTCCAATGCTAACAACCACTTCCTCCGCAGTTCACCCACAGCAGTGTGCTGGGCAGACCTAAAAAGATGCTATTATGACCCTACATTAAGTTTGACCATGTACCAATTAAGGTAGAGAAATGAGTTCAGCTTCTAAACAGAATATGAATTGCTATGTGTTTAAGGTGATCCCATAGGAAAATGGATTAGACGTCTCAAGGCAAGAAGAGTTGGAGATGCCATTAAATTCTAAGACAGAAGAAAGAATTAAGTCTGATTTCATGGACAAAATCTAGCACGCAAAATCATGTTCAAGACAGGATTTCCTCAAGTTCAGGGGCAAATGGTAATGATCTGACTTGATCTTGGCAACTAAGTGGGAGAGAGGACTTTGGAAATTTCCACCTGCCTTAACTGCTGTCCCTTGGTCCCCTAGCTACACCACTGACCCACTGGTACTTCTCAACACCCCATCCTACATTGCCTCTTTCATTTTGTTCCACTTGAACTTCTATTAATGCCAGGTCCATGTGTAGCTGGTTAAGGCATTTAGAGAAAACGTCTTACATTTCTTATAAGACATTGGGATCCATTTGATTTAACTTCCCTCTGCCTTTTCCTTGTTTACTTCTCCCTGGAATTGTGAAACTAATCCAAACACTGTATGAGACATCTGAATTCATGCTCTTCATGCACCTTCTCACCCATATATTTAATCAGAAAATATTTATTGAATGCTTATGACCTGATAGGCACTGTGCTAAATGCTGGGAATACAGTGGGCACAAGGATAAAATGTATGTCCTGGTATAGTTTCCTGGGTAGTGGAGGATATGGGCTTTAATCACATCATCACACAAACAAATGTAAAATCACAATACAGGAATTTTAAGAGAATAATTTGACATCTACCATGTGGAAATAATTTTCAAGGAAGACCTCCCAGAAGGAAGTGAGGCTTGAGCTAAAATTTGAAGATGACACTGTAGCTATGCAGTCAGATATTGTATTTAATATCTGTTTCTGCCCACTGGGATGTAAGTCCCATGAGGGCAAACTGCCCTGGCTCCCTGTCACATTATCCTTAGGGCCTGCAACTGGGTCTGGCACAAAGTGCAATACCCTGTGAATGTTAATTAAGTGAATGAACTAAAGTAAATTTAACTAAATGCTGAGAAAAGGACAGAGCAATTCAGGCTTGAGCAAAGACTTTAGTTGGAGGAAACATGAAAAATAAGAGAGTGAAAAAGTCCAAACATCTCAGAAAACTGGTTGTAGGTATGGGGACCGGTGTGTTAGGAGTTTTAAACCTCTTGTGGCTAAGGAAATGACATCCATTCGACTTCCTTCTCCTTTTTCCTAATTTACTTTTTAAACTGATCATCCAAGATTCCAGGGTATTTGAAGTATAAAGCTTTATTTCTAATGCATCACCTGTGAAAACTGTGACCAATTGTGGTTCTCATATCAAAATTTGAGTTGCTCAAGTATATCCCTGGGGCAGCATGGGGGCTCATATGTAGGGATAATCTCTCCTCCTCCCTCTCCTCTCTCTCCCCTTCCTTCAGTGACTGTTCCAGGAACACTTTACTTTGAATAATCTTTAATGCACGGGAGTAAAATGTAAGAAAAGAAGCGAGATCAGAAAATATACTAACCTTGGGTTGACCCAGTCAACATCCATTGAATCTTCCTATATGAGCAGATTTCTCCTTGACCCAACTTGGAAAGGACAATCTTCATCCTAAAAAGGCATCCACTTAATTGGAAAAGCTGAAAAATATATCCTGAAAAGAAGTAATCAACAAAAGCAATATTTCAACTCACACAAATGAATTCTGTGTGGTATCATACAAGAGTACACAGTATATGAGTTAAATCAGGGAGGCTTTCTGAAGATATTTTTTAGATTTTGAGAAATGGATTATCAGAGAGGAATGAAGAGATAGAATTCCTGTAGACATCTTCCTAGCTACTATTATATGTGTATATATATATACACATATATATATACACACACACTATATTTTATATAAATATATATATATAATGCCAACATCTTCAAAGCTTAAGACCATTGGGGAAAAACTAATCACTTCTAAAGCAGAATTTTGATACTGTCACCTCAGCTTAGTGAAAAATACAGCAAACACAAATAGCCAAAGAATATTTTCCCTATTCCTTTTCAAGGTCAAACCAGGGTCCTTTCCCTGGTACACCAAAAAACAAAGACCTTTCACCCAAAGAACAGGCAGTAGGCTCAATAATAAAAGATGTCATTAAGAACCACATAGCAGCAAATTTCTTTTAAACTGAAAATATCTTGATCTAAACTAAAAATTAGGATTTGGGATCTTAACATTAAGTTTAACCTTCAATTTTTTTTTCCTCTCCAACATGTGAATTCAGTATTGTGATATATAATTAACTATTTCTTTTGACATGAATACCATAAAATTTTTAGTCATATTCCATAAGACTAACATGTAGATAATGTTCCATTTATTAGGCATTCCCTACCTGAAGGCACAAAAATAAATTTACACTGGCTGTAATTTTGTGCTGAGAATGTTTTCACCTTTTTTTTTGGATCAACACCTGCTAGTCTGGTCTTGTGTCTCTTTCACTCTCTCAAGATAGTATTTCACTGCTTAGAGGCCTTTGAAAGGCAACAGATAACAAACACTCTTTGGTCCCCTGCATTTCAATAGAATAACCTGAAACTTCTTATCATGAAGGCCCTGGCAGACCATGATATTGGGGAGGGATGAGGGTTCCCAGGTCCCAGTTCCATGAATAATTTGATTTCTTTTAAACAAAAAATGGGTTAAATTAAACTTCGATTCATGCCAAAAAGAATTTTTTTATAGCAGCACCAGTGAGCTGCCTAGGTCCTCCCATTTTTCTTATTTTAAAACTTAGCACTCCCTTTGAATCACATCTTATGCCCACACATGCATGACACACAGAGAAGAGGATGGGCTAGACATCAAGGCATCAGGGGCTCTGTTTCAGTTGGAGACTATACTGTAGTTACATAAGTGCACATTTGCAGATCTTTTGACAAAGAGATTTGCAAACCAGTTGACTAGTCCGATAGTCAACTCAGTTAGGCCTGGAGGAGCACCCACCTACAGTCAGAGAGAAGTGAAATGAGCTGTCCGTATACACTAGATTATGTTTTTAGACATTTGCAAACCCCTCTCAGGAGAAAACCACTAATTCAGCTAAAAGAGCTTCATTTTTCAAATGTTAACAAACAAGTGTGTGTGTGTGCATGTGTGTGTTTTAAGGAATCCCTCTGTAAGAACGTAATATTTACTTAGCATTATATGAGTTGCATGAACCAGTACGTGACAAACCATCTGCACTTAGGTATTGTGACTAGAAATATAGAAATGCATGTGGCAATCATTTATAACATGCAGCCCAGGAAATGTTACATCCCAGGCTCTCATTCTTTGCTGAACTGATGAAGAAATGAATGAGTGTTGTTCCCGTCCTAAGCAAGCTGTTCTGGGATTGATAACTGGTATGAATAAATAGCAGGTGCTAAACTGTAGTTTTCTGCTTGCTTTATATACAGGTATTGTGTCATGATCTATTATATTTCTGGCATCATCAGCCAATGCCTCTCTTAGTGGCCTATAGCAAGTTAATTAACTTCTCTTTAATTGTATTTCCATCTTGTAGCAAGAAAATGAAAATACAAACTGACCATCTTTCTCAGAACCAGTATGAAGTTAAAGGAAATACTACCAGATAGAACAACTTAAGCCAATTAAATTGAATCATATAGGTAACCCATAGAGACGGAGAGGAAGTGGGTAGTTTGGGGGTGGAGGGAGGGTTGGAGAGTGACCCTGTAATGGGTACTATGTTTCTCTAGGGGTGATGAAAATATTTTAGAACTAGATAGAAGTGGTAGTTGTACTAAATGCCACCACATTATACTTGTACAAGTTTCAATTCGTGTCATGTGAATTGCAACTCAATAAAAATTTGTATTGTAGTATTATAAAGTCCTACAGCATGTCTTTGTTAAGCTTGTGCAGAGTCATGTGATGAATACTGCCTATGTACATGTTTCAAAAGGACAACAATTGCTCCTTAAAGTTTTCCAATACCCTTAAAGTGAGTTTACAAAGAATTAGAGTGAGCATCAGTTGTGAACGTGCTGAGATCCTGCAAAAGTTCCACTGATCGAGTCTGGACCTGAAATCAGGGCAAAATTTGCGATTTGATAATGCAGAATACCTCTTGACAAAGAGGACATTATCTATCTCCTTGATCATTTTAAATGGAAATTCATGAATATCCATGGTATGAAAAACACTACTGAGCAACATTAATTTTGGATTATAGTTTATTTACATATATTCTCTCAAAAGAAATTTTTTAAAAGCGAGCACTGTTGCCACAAGTGCATTTGCATTTCATAAATCTTGCTCTTTGATAAATTACCAAGTATTTCTCGAGTTCTATCACACACAGTGTGTGTGCCCAGTTCTACTGCCAGACTCTAAGGGGTAAAAGAAAATGACAAAACAGGTTTTCATGGCCATTATTTTGGTATTTATAAAGTTGGCTTTATCAAATAGATAGTATCATATGGTGATACTTTGAATTAAGCAAACAATTGTGACATAACCCTATATTTATATAACTCTTGGCCAACTGTTTGGCGTGTATTATCCTTACAGCCACCCTGGGAGGCAGCAGAGGAGGATTATTTATTGCCATACTGTGGGATTAGAAAGCTCTCAGAACACATAGTAAGTGGAACAGCCAGGACTTGCATCTAGGTCTCAGATACCAATGTTGGTTCTCTTTTCACAACTCCCAGGAATCAGAAGACCTATGTTCTAACTTGCTAGGTGGCAATAAACAAGTTCCTCAATCTGTGGAATTTCACTTCCTCCTCTTTAAAATGAGATGATGGGGCACATCTCAGACGTGCTCTTTTGGGAGCCTGCATTCTTTGTTAGCAAGTGCAGGAGTTGCACAATCCTCAGCTTTTTCTCTGTCATTTCTTAACCTGAGTGCACCTTTTACATTAATGTAATCAGTTCTTAGAGGCAGTAACCCACACTTTTGGAATGTTCTTTATGTGAAGGTTATGTTTGCAAAGCCATCTTCAGCTGATATAGCCAGGCAAAGGATTTTCTTCTAATTCTTCAGCCTCCAGCTTATGAACTTCTAAGACCTCAGTGGTCCTGGGACCAGCTGGCGGTATCTCCCACCGTACATAGCACTTTTGTCCTTGTAAAGTGCTTTTCCACCTCTTGTCTCACTTGACATCACCAGAGTGAAACACAGACCTCAACAGGTACCAGGCAAAGACTCAGTCTACGCCACACTATCTCTCCCTAAACTAACAGGGCCCTACACCCACTCTCATTGTTAGCCTACAAGGGTACAACAGTGATAAGGCAGGGTGGGAACCTGACCCAGCCACAGCCAATCAGAAGGGCTTTTGTCTGTGGATCGGACCAAGAGTGATTCATCAGCCACCAACCCCAGAGGCTTTCAGTGGGAAAATAAAAAGCCCACTATTTGTTCTAAAGGCTGTGCTTGGGTTTATTCCCTTGTGCAGAGTGAAAAAAAAAAAATGTTAGTTTAACTGTCAAGAGCAACTTCAGAATTCCCACAAAACAAAGTTCGAGGGAGAAGAACTAAAAGACCAGCTAAGTGTACTGCTTTTATGTCTCTACACTCACAGAGCAGAGGTGAGTGACTGTGTAATCCAGGATAACCTGTTCCCCAAAGAAGACCCGATAACATCATTTATCTTAAATGTCAACAATATCATTGTAAAAAATAAATTACGGGGAGAATGACCTCAGCATTTCCATCACAGAGGGAGTCCCCATTGTGCCGCCCTGCTTTGAGGCCCTCTCTTGTTCTAACTAGACATGAATATCTGGTAAAAGTTTTTCTTTGTTTGTTTCTTCTATTTGCCTGCTCCAAAGTATCTTTAGAAAGCTATAAAATTAAGACAGTTATTCCTTTCTCTTATTTTATTTCCAAAATTGTATTGCCATGGAATATGATGGTATTTCACTTACAAGTTTTAGATTCCAGAAAAACTGCACTCATGCTTTGTACCAGGGAATGCAAAATGTTCAGAAAAAATCATAGGTGTCTGCATAGTAAGTAGGTTAGCATCAGGGAGTGAAAGATAATGGAGATAACATTTCTAACCCAGAGGAAGCCTTGCTTCCAGAGTCAGAAGAGGATAACATTAAACAAGAAAAGCAAACAAACAAACAGACAAGACAAATGGTCCTTTAAAGTATGCTAACAGTATACTCAGTCTGGTTACTTCCTCTAAGTGTTCACCTTTCGATTATTTACTTATTGTGTTATTTCCTTTTTCCATTAGATACAAAATGGTATAGTCAAGAAAAAGCTCTGGAAAGGAGGTATAAATTCTTTCTCAAATTGCATTTATGCATTTAAAAGAAATTTGTTGATATAAAATAGTTGTACAGGAGGGCTAAGAGAAGCACCAAGCTCTGACACTACTATTATATGTCCTCAGCTCAGTTGTTTTTCCATGATTTAATCATGCATCATTCAATGATCACTTTAATGTATAATATTTCCAAATGTTGTGCTGGCTTCTGGCTCCAGAAGTTTGGCAAGTTCAAGAAATCTTTTGAAGAAGGTGGTACAGGCTATTCCTTAAATATAGATATCAGTTATTGGTACTGTATAGCCCTACTACCAACACCATGTCTATTTGGATTAGACATTGGCAGCCAACCCAAACACAGCCATCTATTGCCCTGCTGGCTACTTATAAGATACCATATATGAAATACTCATGTTTCTCTAAATTTGATAACAACAATTGAGCCATTATAAGAATCACTCAGAGGGTTGAAATGTGAAATATACAGAGAGGAAGGCAGAAAGTAGAGGAATAGAAGACAAAAGAGAGAGAGACAGAGAGATGACCTCATGTACCTGCCACATAGTAACAGAAGCCATGGAGATGTATAAACCTGAGGAGAGTGAAGACAGTGGGAAATTGATAGCAAACACCTTCCCTTCTGCTAAGAAGAAAGCAATGTATTAATTCAGTCAATCAATGTTTCTTGGGCATCTTCTACAGGAGAAGATACAAATGTGAGCAAAACAAAATTCTTGTCCTAATGAAGTCTACTTAAAGAACCATACATTAATCAAACAATCACATGAACCATGGTAAATGCTTGGAAGGTAACAACACGGGGGGCTATAAGATGAAATTGGAGGGAGGAGCTGGCTTAGTGTTGGAGGGGTTAGGGGGCAGCTCTGCGAAGACTTCCTAGGGTGGTGACATTGGAAAGGAGATCAAAAAATGAATAGGAGTTAAGTGGGCAAAAGCAATTTGGAAAGAACCATGATATCATGGGGACAGTGGAAGAGTAAGGGGCAGAGGACAGCAAGGCTAATCTAGAAAGTCAGGTAGAGGCCAGATCATGCCAGACCTTGCGGGCAATTTTAATGATTTGAGTCTTAATCCCAAGAACAGTGGAAAGCCATCAAAGGATTCCAAGAGGGGACTCACAAGCTGAGATGTGCATTTAAACTGACAACTGTGACTGTCATGTGGGAATTAATGGAAGAGGCTTAGAGTGGAAAGCTTTTGCAGGGATATAGGAGAGAGACAGTGACTTAGACCCAGGGGACTGGACATTAGTACACTGTGGCTTCGGGTAGGGAAAAATGTAATTCAGCTCTGCATCCATAATGTGTGCTGCAATCCTGGTACTCATAGACCCAGGAAATGCATGCTGAATAAATGGAGATAAATTCTAAGGAGTCAGTGGTCAGTAATAGTTTAATAAGTTTCCTCTTCCATAGCAAATTTACCCTAACGGAGAAATGTCTAATGATGGTGTTCAAGGTATGGTCTTAGTCTTTTAAAGGAGATATTTAAGGGAAAGGACAGTTGAAGTTTGAAAAGTGAAACTTTTCACCGTGAAATGATTCCATTAAAGTTTTTTTGGTTCAAGAAGAGGAATAGAAGAGTGGTTAAGATCACAGGTTCTGGAGTCAAAGTGCCCAAATTATCTTTCAATTCTGCCAATTTCTTGCTGTGTTTCAAAGCTGAAGTGGACATACTATTTAAGCCCTCTCTGTTTCCATGTCCTCTTCTGTACAGTGGTAATATTAACAGTATTTTGCCTACCTATAAAGGTCATTTTCAGAATTAAATGAGATTATTTTTCCATATAAATAAGTTATCACTAGACTTGACACTTAAAGAGCTCTAAATAAACATCACCACTGTTATTATTCTTATTCTCATCTACAATATGAACTTCTCAAAGAAAGGCAATTAGAGCACAGGGCCTGGGATATATTAAGTACTCAATAAACTTGTGTTACTGATTCTGCATCTTCATCCATCATCTTGAATTTTTTTTTTAATCCAGGTCTCTGCTAAAGGGAGCATTCTTCTCACCCTGTAATTGTCAGTCTTTCCATCACCTTCCTCTTTTCCTGTTCCAAACAAAATTATTCAGCCTGCTTACCTTTCCCCCTACAAATCCTGCTATTTCAAAGTTAATTGCTTCCACTTCTATTATACACCTGTCCTGCTCTACTTTGTCTATTAACTTCACTTTCTGGTGAGTAGATCGTATCTGTTAGGCTTGTTCTCTTTCCCTTCTTGTTAATGAACTTCCTAACCCTGGCATCCATTGTGAGTTATGCTTCAACCAGGCTTCTTAAACCGGTCTCCAAATTCTTTGCTGCTTAGATGATTGCTTTTGGCATCCTCCTTGCTAATTCACCTTTGTTAGGCAATGCTTGTCTCTGAAAACATCCCTTTCTTACAGAGTACCGGAGGGGATTATTCCTCCAAACAATTTTTTAAACTACTCTTTCTTTTGAATTGGTTTCATTTTCTCCTCCTTTTGAATGTCTAGTCACGTGTGTCTTCCAAATAGAATTGCTCATTTGTCTATACCTCTGGCAGGTAAAAGGAGAAAAGAGCTATGCCTTCAGGTATTCTTCCAAACAGAATCAAATAAAAGCCTTCCCAGCTCTATCCTTCTGGACACCTCTGAGCATATGCTGGTTTCCTTCAGGAAGATTAATTCCAATTTTTCCAATTTTTATGGTCCACAGGCCTTCATCACCTTCTATGTCTGACTACTGCATGGGTGGATGGTTCTTCTCCTTAACTTTACTTCTAACACCCATTGCAAACTATTCATCCCCCTCCTGACCTCCCACACCCTTTACCAGATGGATTTCTCTACCTAATTCTTAAGAAGATCCTTGGGATTTCTTGTTTGTTTGTTTCTTTGAAGGGTGTTTTTATGTGAGGTCTCCTTTTTGTTGTGCTGTTTTATTTTTTGACTGAGATCTATGATTGCAGAAAATTGCATTTCCAGGGCTCTGTGGCTTGTTTGGCTGTTTCTGCCTTCAATTCTAAGTGATTGGCTCATAACTGGTCTTGTTCTAACTTGTCTCCTTGTCCACAGTGGATCCAAGAGAGAGCTACTGGATCAAGAATCAAAGAGTCTTAGCATGGAGAGAACTCTAGAAGCTCTCCGAAACAATCTCCTCTCTAGCACTCATGTCTTCCTGACTAGAGGTAGGTACTTTAAGAAATAAGGACACTGCATGTCAAACACACCTTACAAGGCAACACTTTCCACTCTTAGACATCCTGGTGTTTTACAAAGTACTTACTAATTGTTAAAGGTAAGGCTTCACATTTAGACTTACTAAAATGCATTTGTGTATCTCGACCATCTTTTCTACTTTTAGCCCTTTTTATTTTATTTTATTTAAAATGTTTTAATTTTTAATTATTATGTGTCCATGACAGTTCTATATTTGTAGAGGGCACATGTGATGCTTGATACAAGCATACAATATGAATAATGAAATCAAGATAAATGGGGCAGTTAGGCAATCACATCAGGCAGTTATCATTTCTTTGTGCTAGGCATATGCTAATTATTTTTTAGTTATTTTAAACTATACCCTAACTTATTGTTGATTATAGTTGCTTTGTTGTGCTGTCAAATATTGTTTATTCTGCCTAACTATATCTTTGCACCCATTAACCATCTCCCCCTTCGTCCTACCCTTCCCAGCCTCTGGTGACTAGTTTTTTGGAGGCATGTCCATGTTGTTCTCCATAACGGTTGAACTAACTTACATCCCCACTAACCTAACTTATAGTTCTTTGCAAGTTCCAGCTTTACTGGTTGACAATGTTTGGCTAAACATTATTAAATAAATAAATAAATAAATAAATGCCAGCTTCAATAGTCCAACTTAATTATTCTTTCTACAGTTGTAAATTTAGTAAGTGCTTCTCCTCCTATATTATAATGCAAATTATTAGCAGAAAGATTGAGTGTGGCCTAAGAATATAAGCCAGAGAGTCCCACTTAAGGTTGGTAATCAATGAAACAACAAGTACTCTTTAGGACTTCTGTTATCTAGAAGCTACAACTCTCTGGAACACGCAGTACTGCCCATATTTCTTCAGGTAGTATGCAGAGACAACACACACTCATAATTATGAGAACGGCCAGCATGTACTATGTATTATGAGTCTATTGCAACTAAGAGTTTTCTAAGAGGCTTATATGCATTAATTCCTTTAGATTTTGTGTTATAGTAACTCTGTGACATCGTCTATGTTATTCTCATTTTTCATATAAGGAAACTATGAGCAATTAAAATGTTCAATCAGACAGTGATGGCGGCTCTAAAATACTCCAGAAGCTGAACTTCTAACCCCTCATTGACATTTTGTGAAGTTCCTGTTTAACCAACATAGTGACTTCCAAAAAAGAAATGCAACTGGTGTAACGTGTATTTTGAGTGAAAGCAAATGTGAATGGTGGCGATCACAACTTCATTCTAGGTCCCCCCCAAGCTGCACCTTCTGTTACCCAGAGCTGGCCTTATTCCAGGAGTAGAAATCAAACTCATATCACTAGTGTTCCATCTTTATGTGCTCCACATGGCAAAGTAGTCCAGTTACCCTCAACATTTACTAACAACAATTCAGGGACCACACATCTCCTAAGTTCCTTGGCCACCCTCAAAAATAGTCACCAATTTATCTATTTAGCCCATTACTCTTAATCAATCTACTTTTCTTGAGCTTCAGTTCTCTCTTAACCTTAATACCTCTGACCCTCAGCTGAAAGATATCTCCCAGATTTAAAAAACAGAACAAAACTTTTCTTTAAAAAAAAAAAAGTTGAGCATGTCCATGTCTTCACTCTTCTCTGATAACAGTACCGCACCTTCTCGCCTTTCTGCATTGTCCGGGGGATTATAGTGCAGAAGGTCAACATGGCAGCATTTGTGGTTCGTTACGAAAGTTGTGACATAAATAAAAACCAGGAAATGCAAGATCCACACTGATCCAAATGAAGCCCTCCCAGCAACACCAATAGGCCAAGAAAGTTGAAACTTGCACAGGTGAATCAGAAGAACATGATCAACTTATAAAACAGAAAACCATAACACATGACACAGTCTGTTTCAAAACTCTCATAGTGACCCACATATCTACATCCCTATGTGAAATATGGCTAAAGGGAAGATTTTATCAAGGCATAGAGCATGCTAGAGTATTTCAAGGACAGAATATAATTCTACACAAACACCTCCTGGCATCATCTGTTGGAGAAAACAATACCTCATGTAGCCCGGGTACTCTGACACAGTTCACACCAAACAGGTTAGGAGTGGCCAGGACTGATGGACAGAGATACAGAGCCCCAGGGAGTCAGGGAGGCTGAGGGTTCACTGTCTCTGGCAGAGAGAAGAACAGGAGCTAAAGAATGAAAGAAATATGAGAAGATAAGAACCAAAGAAAGGAAAGACGAAATGGGGACAAAGAAATCCGTGTGGGCCAGGGTAATTAGCATGGGTCATGGGTATCTTTTTACAGTCAACTGGGTTACCTTTCCAGCCTCAGCTCTCAGAATTTTCCTCCCATGACCCCAAGGTACAACCACACTCAAATGTTGCCCCTAGCTGGACATCCTGGGCAGCACATCATGACATCATGCCTCCTGGCCTTTGTTCACAATTAAAGACGATTAAGTGACTATGGTGTTCACTGCTGCACCTAGAATCATGCACTTGTGTGGCCTTCACTATTAATTATTTTCTCTGTGATTCAGTGGAACTCAAAGAAGAAAAACTCACTTGGTTTTTAGATACAGATCAGTTCTAAAGTCTTGCGGAAAATGGCTGGGATCGTGAAAATTCAAAATCGACCTTGTAAGGAATTTAAATAGTGTGATGGTACCCAGACAGGGCTGAATTAGGCTGCCTGCTAAAAGCTTTTTGGTATTTATTTCATGTTTAGTATGTATGACCCCAAGATATGCCTCTACGAATCATTGGCTATAAACATAATTTTTAAAAAAAAAAACACACATTTGATCCAGAATTTAGAGCTCATTATAAATGTGAGGGTCCCTTCCGCTGCTACCTCCCCCACAACACATTTCCAAAGAAGATTTCCCATGAAATTTCATAAAGATGCATTCTTTTTAAAAGCAAACTCTTTTGAAAAAGAACCAGTTCAGGGAGGATGTAGCAATATGAGTTAAGCATTAGGTTCGACCTCTAGAGAGTCAAACCATGAGAGAATGTGTAGCTCAGAGTTCAGAGAAAAGTGTTGAGAAGGGTGTTGTTCACATACTGCAATGAAAACAACTGAAGTCGTTCTTGCATCTAGATATTTCAGGACAAGTTGAATCCAAAAGAAATAAAGAAGGGGAATGTTTTTCCTGGCTACTTTTCTCGTAGTTCTGGGCATCCTGGCCTGGTGGGAGCAGAATTAAGTGACAATCTTTTTGAGATGGAGAACATGGGAATAGCCCTTTCTCAGATTGTGCTTGCAATGTATAAATTCCAGCCAAGCCAGATTTCATTCTTTCTCCAAAACTGTTGCCGGGCACTAAGACCGAAAGAATTGTGCTGCATAGACTTTTTAAAGAAATCAATTACAAACGCCTCTTATTAGCCAAGCATGTGCAATGACCAGAAATATTTTATGTGAAATATACATATATCTAAAGACCTGAAGTTGTTTTGCATAATGTTTACAGGTCAGCCTGCTTTATGCACCAAGATGGAATATGATGAATGAAACACAAATTTTCACAATACGCAGCGGTATTTTTTTCTCATGCTTCCTGTGTGAAGGATTGTGAATGCTAAAAACCAGCCATGGGGAAGCAGCAGCCAAAACAGTTCAAGGCCATTCTCACTGACAACATTGTGGAGTTACTGAGGGAACAGCAAGATGAAGCTTTCAGCCTCTTTCAGTGTCTAGGAGAAAATATTTAGAAGTAGATTGTGCTTGGGGGAAGTTTTGTTAGCTTCAAAATCAAGAAGTGGTGCAATTAGGCTGAAGGACAAAAAGAATCTCATTTGTGATCCCTACAAAGTGAAGCTGAATTTTCAATCCACTAGTCAGAAAGGGAAACTGCCTTAGAGATACCTCTATGAGGAATTGTGTAAAGTAAGAGATTATGTCACAGTCTTTAATTCATCCAATTCCTACCTACTAGAGATGCCTGGAAGATGCAGCCAAGCTAATAAAAATGACTGGCTGTAATACGCAGGCAGGTTTCTGTACGTGGTAATAATAGGGCATGTGCACTCTAGGAACAATATTAGTAGATAAGTCCCTAGATCTTTGGCAAGAAACCCAGCCCTTCCTAAATAAAAGAAAAAATAGAGTCAGATGGATAAAAATGACATTTCTCGATTAGGAATGAAAGATTTACACCTTCTTTGTCCTCTCTATGTGCTATAGAACTTAGATACAAAAATTTAAAGTCCAAACTTTTCCTGAGCTTCTCATCAAGAAGAGCTTCTCAAAGTGACTGTCTCTGAAGCTAACCAAACTCCTCAATTTTCCTACCAATCTTGCTCCTTATCTGACGTCCTCTGCCTCAGTAAGGGGTGAACTGAAGTTTACACAACCTAGAAGCTTCTTTCTTCCTTACTCATCATACCCATTCTCCCCAAGTCTTTTTTTTTTTCTCCCCAAGTCTTATTGGAAATTATCCATACCATTCCTTTCATTGCTACCACCCTACTTTAAATGAAAACCTCCTTTAATTTAATAACTGTTGTCTTTCAGCTGATCTCCCAGCCTCTTGTCTGACCTTCCTATTCCATCCCCAATTCACATCTCCATCCTGCAGTCAGTGTCATAATGGGACCATCTGAAAAGAATTCCTCATTGCTTGTGAAAGAGATCTGGAAATGCCAGCAACCAAAATCAGATACTGATGCTCTAACTTCCTAAATCATACTGTATTTCCTATCAAAATGATAACTATAACAAGGTCTTTTGTGTAGATATGAAGGCACCATCTGGAAAAGCGAGGCATTCTTACAGTTGGAATAGGACTATCTGAGAAGGTTCAGAGGATTCAAAGAACACTACCACCTGTACTTTAGTGTTTCTTACTTTACTATTTTCCTGAAAACTTTCTACTTGTTAATGTTGGATGGTAGTTGGCACTGAACTTCAATGTGGTCCCCAAAATTAAAATGTGACATCTGTATAAGGAAGAAAGTTATTCTCAGACAGAAGGATAGGGATCTCCTATTTCATATTTTTAGAAATCTAGGTGAAATTTAGGCCATACATTTTGAAGACGGTGGCCCAAAGACAGCAGAACATCACCTTGGACTGGATGGCAATTGACACTGATTCAGGCATAGTCACTGTAGTGTCTGCACACAGTACACTTGCCTAATTATGGCAAGCATAACTAACTCACAGATGGGCTAGATAATTCAAGCTGAGATCAAACAGAGGCTCATACTAGATCACATCAAAAGACCAGAAGCTCCTTGCTTTATGTGGAGAAGGGCCTTAAAGGATTTGGGAAACATTGAAATGTTCAGTCTACTTTTTCACCGGTCCTTCAAGGGGGCTCCAAAGATGACCTTCTCCTTTATTGTACTAATAGATTAAGGAGGGAGGCAACCCAATCTTTAAAATGTGCTCACCAACTGGGCTCTGTAGACTAGGAGCATCAACTGTGGTGGAGCCAAATAAAATGGAGAAGAGAGGAAGCATAGAGTAAAGTAGGCACGATCATAGTAATAGGCAGAATGCTGATTTGGAAGTTGGATGATGGAAGATGGCCTAACCTACACAATAGTCCTGTGGCTATTTCTTTCTTTCTTTTTCTTTGGGAGGGGGGGGAGAGATTCCCTGCCTGAGGCTATTTTTTATTGCAGATGCCTGTTTTAAACTGATGTTCTAAATATACTTGAGGCTTGACTCAAGCACCCACGAAGTCACAGCATCCGCCCAGGCACCAGGCACAACTCAGTTCTCACGCACAGAGAAGATCAAATAAAAGAAAGACTGGGAAGCTGTGGGGAGTGTCCCTCTTTTACTGCCACAAGTGATAGTGTGAACATTGCTCTTGCCCTTGACCCAGGTAAAAAGGAAATCCTGAGAACTGTGATTTCTTTTAGATACACTTAGTCTCTGAGATAACACTAAGTCCTGGGATCCTAGGATCAAACTTGTCATGGATCCCCATGTCAGACTTTCTTCTCTTAACATTCAGATCTCCTTTGCCTTTGCAATGTGTGGTGAAACTGCAGAACATCCTGTGATCATTCGCTCTGGTGCCAGTGTATACATGAATCGGACATCCTCAGCAACCACCAGAATCCCCATATTGGCCCTGGGCCATGGAAATAAGGGCCTTGTAATTCATTGGTTGAATGATTTTACCCAAAGAAAATGAAACAGTAGCACTTCCTGGCAAAACTGAAGAGATTCATACAATTAAAAGGTCTCTATCTGGGCAGGCGTGTTGATGCCAATCAACTGAATTGCTTGGCTTAGAGGTGATGTACGCAGGCACTAGGTGAAGGAGAGTGCTGCGGAATGGAAGTCATTTTCAGGGGTCACCTTAAAATACTATAGAGTATAGAATAGTCTCAACTGGAAATTTTATCTTCCCTTTACTTAGAAAAACAGATCCAACATGAGCTCCTTTGATTCCTAATATGTGGCTATTGATCTGGTTTCATGGTCAAGAGATTAGAGGAGAATTTGAACTGGTGATAAGAAATAGTAAGAAATGGTTTTATGAATGGATTCTCAGAAGGGACCCAGATCTAAAAATATGGTGTATCATTACAAGTCTCTCCAGAACACACTCCCTGCAGAAGAAGTTCTGTCTAGGATAGAACAACCCGGTATTACTGTCTAACTTCCTTAGTACTACCACTAGGTCTGGTGAGAGTTGGACAGATCCTGATAGTCATTTCCCCAGAGTTTCAAGGTGGATAGGACAGTTGTCTGGTGGACATCAGTCATCCTGCTGACTGTCCCACGCAGCCCAGAATGGCATCATAGGGAAAGAAGTCATGACAGGCTCTACCACATGTGTATCACATGATCACGGCCAACTAGGCTAGTTCTAAGCCAAGTGCCCAATCTGATACCAGTGAAACGAGATCTCATGCTGTAGTTCAGGGAAAACAGCCAGAAACCAGCCAGTGACAGATTCGTTTCCCTCAACCTCTAAATTGTAACAATTTGTTCTTGTTGAAATAGAGACTTATTTGATGTTTTTTCCTTGCCTGTCGTAATTCTGTCAGCACCATTACCCATGTAGTTATTAAATTTCCCTACAAGTCATGTGACACAGTTCAGACCAATGAGATGGAAGTAGATGTCTGTTGGCAATTTTAGGAAACGTGTTCCTCTACTGATCGCATCCTCTTCCTCCTTCCTCCAGCCTTTTTGCTAGTTGGAATACAGACATGATGCCTTGTGTTGCCACAAATGATCTATAACCATGAGGCAACATTCATGAGGAAGAAGGCATGAGTGCTAAGAATGATGGACCAGAAACAGAGTCACTGATATTATTATAAAAGCCATCTGCCACCAACTTCTTCTTGAATGAGTCTAGTAAACTCTTTTCTCATCAAAGCCACTGTTGCTTACAGACAACTGCAACCTTAGCTGTTTTAGTGTTCAAAGGAATTGCCTTAGGGAAGGGTGGAATGGTACCAGTTAAGAGAGATTTTTTTGTGAAAATGGGTTTTAGTTTATTATCACTTTGAACCAAAGGTGAATAGGTACTGATTTTTCTCCCCTTGGGTAAAATACATGGGTCTGGAAATCACTAGTTAAGGTAGAATGTTACCCCTGACTATTATAGAGTAACTCACTCTCAATATTCTTTTCTGTTTTGTTTTCTACTCTCTGCTTTGTTGTTTAAAGGTTTTAGTGATCCAGAAAGAAATTCTTCTATGAAGGAAAAATTAATGGCCTCATTGAATTGCTGCTGAGAATAGTAGCTGGTCATTTCAAATTGTCCATACCACTAGGAAAACTACCCAGAAGATTGCCTGGTAAACTTAATTGCACTGCCAGTCCTAGTGATAAAGCTAAGTGGAACACCACTGGCACCCACTTGGCACAGTCACCAAAGGTTTAAGGCCATGAAGAACTGAGATATGGGTTGCTGCAGTGGATAAAGACCTTTGAACAATGGACATCCAGGCAAAAGGTACAGGGAAGCTGGAATCAGTGATGAAAGGGAACAGTCATTAAATAAGATTCTGATCAGTTCTAGAAATGAGAAATGAACTCTCTTACTGTGTTATCAGAAGACTTTCTCTTTTTCTTTACTTTCGCTTTATTCCCACTATATTATAGATAATGTTATCAGTAGCTAAATTTAACTGTTTTTCTATGTGTTGAAAAATAACAATATAGTCTCATGATAACTAGAGGAGAATAAAAGATGATCTTTGCCTCATGAGCATCTGATTATGTCAGGGAGATAAAAATATTAATAACAAGAAAAAAGAGCAAAACAAAAAAAGTACAAAGGTATAGTAAGCACTCCGGTAAAATAAGTGCTTCCAGAAGAAGAGATTATTGAAGATTAGAAAATTCTAGAAAGGGGTTATAGGCAAGTGCAACAATCTGAGCTTGGCAGAGAGATTATATTTGCATGGATAGAATAAAGCTGACAAGCTTACTATGTTTGGTAAAAAAGGATATTCCAAGAAAAAGGTACATCCAGGAAGAAATGAGGAGAAAGTGGCAGTGATTGTGCATAGAGATAAACTTGGGGTTGGTAGTTCTCCATCTGAAGACAGCCTCAACTCTCAGAAAGCCCCTATCTTTTCTTTGTGCAGAAAACATGTTTGCAAAATCGTCTTGTCTGATACATGAAAACTTTAAAAATACTTTTAAAATGCAGTCTTTTCTGTTCTACATTTTAATTTCACATAGTCTATTTTCAAATGCTCTAGATTCCTAAGGAAAATGTCTTGTCACTTTCAGCTGTTAATACCCTTTCATGAAGAAGCGGTTTTATTCAGACCTGAAAAAAATGCAAAAGAACAAATGATAATGTTCTGCTTTCCATTGCATTTCCTTTCATCCAAAGTTCTTAAAGAACTTTGAAAGTGGTAGTTACATATCTAAATAGCTATATTACTGTACTATCATCTTTCTTTTAACCAATGAGAGTAAAACACAGAGCAGTCTGACTGTTGACTCTAATAGATTAGTGCCCAGGATATAAATTCAGAACTATCACATCATTCTACAAACCAGGGCATACAAAGGAAAAGAAACAAAGGATGTAGATCTTGCAGATAAAAAGAGGCAATTATCTTATCCTTCCTAGAACATGGAAAATCTGTTTACTATTCAGCATTTTCTTCATCAGTGATTTAGGCAGAATAACTTAGAATGATGGGGGAACCTTTGTACATCACTTAGACTCTTCAAGAATAGGTAGAAAAGGAATGCTTACTATTTTCCCAAATGTCTTTTGTTGACACGCACTTTTACAAACAAGACAAAATTTCACAAGATTTATTTTCCCAAATTAAAAAAAAAGAAGAACTACATTTACCTAAACTGGAAATACAAATTATCTCTTTGCCATTACTTCCATCTAGAACTTTCAATCAGCTCACACGCCTCTAATTTCCAGGAGTATGGATATAGGATGAAAACTCCTCGATGGAAAGGCTTCATTTGTAGTCTAAGCTCCAGAGTATTTTAATTCAGATTTATTTACAGAGCTCTCTTGAATTTTCAGAGCAGTCTTTCACAGTTAACAGTAGGCAGCAGGGTAAATAAACTTTAATGGGTAGTAGCATTTTTCTCCCAGCAATTACAGGGTTAAATTATGAGGGAACAAGTTCTTTTGAAAATAAAGATCTCTGTAAAAGTGACCGCTTAATTAAGGGCATTCAAATCCCTTGATGCCTTAGCTAATTCACCTGCCCCTTTTTTTGACCTAAAATAAACCATCTAATCCAAAACATGAGATTTTTTTTTTTTCCTGGCCAATGAAGCCACAATTTGTCACTCAGGTCATTTACTGCCACATATTGCCATCAGTCACCCTAATGTAGTGCAAAGTCATGGTTATGACATTTAGGGTTTCTGGGTAGCCAATTTTAATGAGGAATAAATAATTTCTCCTGTTCAGCTAATACCCGTTGGTGTAGAAAGGTAATCCAAATGTCACTGCTCCATATCTTTATTGAGGAAAAAGAATGAGCAACATCTGCTTTGAATATGTTCCCGGGGAAAAAGGCTTGAGGTCTAATCACAGAATGATCTGGGGGCTGTGTACGTCCACTAGGTACGTAGCCATTAGGAAAACAGAACACAGGAAGCCTTGGAATCACGTCTGTGCCATCATAAGTGTATACATGTGTGCACACTTTTGCTCAAAAGGCAGAAAAAGATCTGAAGTAGGAAACAGCACATAATAAATTTGTTTATTGCCTGTCTTTAATAAACAGTGGCAATAAGAGGGGCTTTTATGGATAGGTTTTGTTCCCTCCAGCTTGAGTTTCTTTCCACTGGTGGGAACCCCTGCAGGACACTCATAAATGAACAAATTTACAATCTGGCCTCTGTAAAGTGCTCCAAGCAACCTCTCATCCAAGTTGCCTTTGTGCTCTTTCCACCACCTGTGATGCCAGAGGACATGGGGTCACAGCCTGACGCCTCCCCAGCACACGCACAAACCAGCTTGCTTCCCCCCCATCAGCCATTTCCCATTTATCTGAAGGCTGAAGGCTTCTTTTGATTTCTAGGCTTCTTGCTTTGCAGAGATGTCTGGATATTTATTTATTTTTTTCTCCTTTTGGAAGCACATGCCCAGATTTCTCTTCCAAAATAGAAAAATAAACTCCGAAAATGAAGTAACCGTAACATGATCCCCCCAGGGCCCTGGACATCTGCTTTTTCCTGTTATGTTTTTAATTTGGCCATTCACTCCTCTGTACAAACTTGCAATGGACCAGTGGTCAAAGTAAACAAATAAAGATAGGGCCTCCTTTTAAATACTAAGTCACCTACCGTAATATCAAGCTCTGTCAAGGAAAAATATGTATTTCATACACAAGCTTTTTTCTCTCTCCACGCTGGGTTCCATTATTCATTGAGAGCCTCTATTAGTCAGGGTTGTCTGGGTTAATTTGCAGTAAGAAATAATGCTAAATTGCACGAGCTAAAAACTTCAGTTTATTCATTTATTTTTTTAATATCACTTTTATGGTTGGGATAGCTGCCCTGGGTGGTTCCCTGGGATACCCGGCTGACTTCCTGACCCCTTACTGTGAGGACATCCCAATAATACTTCCATCAGGGGGTGGTGCAGGGACATCTTCCAGCCACCAGTTCCATACTGAATCTTTTCCTAAAAAGTGACGGCTAAACAAAGAACTTTCCTTATAAAGCCATGAATTGAAAAAAAAAATAGAATAACTAATTTATCTTTTTTATTTAAAACTATTTTATTTAAACTAAAATAGAATAACTAAACCAATTTATCTTTCATAAAACTATCATCCAAAAGTGATTGGGGGAAGGGATGGCAAAGAGAGTCAATTAAAGATACTTTTTATTTTCTGATTATTGATGAATCTATCATGTCATCTGTGAGTCTTCGATGTGACCACTCCTTTGTGTGAATTGCAGTGTGAATCCTGCTAGCTTAAGTTTTGCTTTTTTTTCTGACAGAATGCTTTTCTCATATTGGTATATTGATATATACAGAAGGGGCCAAAACATGTATACACATTTTAACAAAGGAAACTACTGTATTAAATTTGTGATACTCAAGTCATGTTTGACTTCGGCAATTTCAAGAGATACAAGGTATGATATGCAAGATAACAAACATTATCAGTATATATTATTACGATTTTAATGCAGTTTTTTCCTTTCTTAAAATGTGTACACATTTTTTGGCACCCTCTGTATATACATAAAAAGAAATACATTTTATATATATTTAAGTATAGCATGTATGTAATATACAATTACATGCATCATATATGCACACACATACATACACATATATGGATACACTTTCTGAAGTACACCAATAAGAGCAAAACACTGACCGTGGCTTTGTATTATATTTTTGTTTGATGCCCTTTGGATTTTATTTTACTTTTTTCTGATGGAGTGTGTTTTTCTCTTATTGGTATGTTCATACATATGTATACAATTATATATAAAATGTGTTTATTGGTATATTCCTTATTATATAAAGGAATTACTTGTTATGTTGATACAAATGAATTATATATTATATGGTATATGTAATTATATTTTTTTAACATGGGGAAAGCAAAGTATTTCTCTACCTTCCCAAAGTTTCTCTTAACTTTGTATTTTTATATGTTTCTTTTACGTGCGTGTGTATTTAAATTGGTAATACAAATTGTATATATTTATGATTTACAACATGATATTTTGAAATATGTATGCATTAAAGAATGGTCAAATCAAGCTCATTAACATATATGTTACCACACATACTTCTCATTTTTTTGTGATGAAAACACTTGAAATCTAATCTCTTAGCAACTTTCAAGAATACAATAAATTTTAACTTTGTAAATTTTAACCATGTTGTACAGTGGACTCTTGAACTTACTCTTCCTATCTAACAATTGCAAGCTTATTAAATATCCTTAAATCCCATGGCCTCTTCACATAAGCGATCTGAAATGTTCTTCTTATATATCTGATAAAGTAACAATGGGCAGCATGAGAAAAAATGAAAATATGACTCCACTGCAGCCCATGAGTTGGGCTGCCCACCTTTGAGAAAGCTATGTAAATGGTAATGCCCAGTTTCAGAGGTGTCTTTTATATTTTGAAGTCCTCTGCTTGGCTGTTCTGAGCAGGGTCTGCAGACAAGCACACAAAACTTTTCCCTTTACCATCACCTGGGCATCCCACACACTCCCACAAAGTTAATCAACAGATATTCCTCATTTTTTGGTTGATTTGGTTGGCTTTATTTTCTCCCCTCAGGGATAGCAACATCCTATAATAAGAAGAACATGGGTTCTGGAATAAGGCTGGCCAGAGGTCAGAATTCTACTTTACCACGGAAACATAGGCCAATTACTCAACAACTCAAATGGCTTCTTCATTTACAAAATAGGACAGATACTGTGATCTAAGGTTGTAATCAAGGATCTTATGAGTCTTAAACAGAAATCGTATTATTTAACTTTGAGAACATCCTCATAAACATTTTTGGAGCCCAATCCCATATATTTGTATACAAACTGAGCAGAGGTTTCTCCACACCAGTCAGAAGAATATATTTTCAGGGCGTAATTGTGGTGATCCTGGGAACATTAAAGTTAGTGATGAAACATTAGAGAAATGGTAGGAAAATCTGAGAAGCCCTTGAGACAATAAAGGTTGGCCAGAGATTGACATGTGACACCCTATGTTTATTTCCCTTTAATTAGCAACCAACTTCCTTACAAAGAGAAAAATATTTGACTGATTTCCAAATAGAAGTGGCATCACTCCACTTACCCAGATTTTAATCTATTTCAATACAACCTGGTCCTATAATATCCATACTGGCATGTTTACACCTAAGTAGACTCTATCATGAAAGAATACCCCAATTTAAATATGAATATGATTTCTGTCCCTAAATCTCTAGAAAGTTTCTAGAATTAGGTGGAGAAAGACTATAGCAAAATCACCATGTACAATTGCTTTGTTGTTGCAAAGTATTTTTTGTTGGGATCAGTCTCTCTTTCAGTCAGTGGTTCTATGTACAAGAACTGGCTCAAATCTGGAAACTGAGGGATCTCGACTATATTAGGAGCAGTTTCTCTCAGTCTTGCTTTTATTTTATTACATGAATTAAGTAGTACTCTTACTGGGTATCCATCCTTATTGTCCCTGAAAGAGCACAGTGTTCTTTTAATTAATCCCGCAGCTCTCTGCCCCCTCCATCATTTTGACCTTGATGCTCATTTTGAAAATTGTACCCACCTTGCTGCTGACAGTTAAATAAATAGCCACCGAGCTCTTATTATGCTAATATCCTATTATTCCTATTGCTCTCAGAGAGCCCTATTCCATAACATCTAGGCATTGGCTTACAGAGGTTGGTCACCATGGAGCTTTTCAACAATGCTGGTGTCCTGGTTTCCAGTGTTCTCTTGCCCTCCCACAAAACATAGTGAGCTAGTAGGTTTTCTGTCCTTATGTAGTACATCCACTCTCAGGTGCCAATTCCTTTACCACTGTCTGCCATGGCGGTTCTGCCATTTCTACAACTTTCCTAATGCCGTGACCCTTTAATATAGTTCCTCATGTTGTGGTGACCCCAATTATTTTCACTGCTAATTCATAACTGTAATTTTGCTACTGTTAGGAATCGTAATGTAAATATCTGATATGCAGGATGTACTTAGGCAACCTCTATGAAAGGCTCGTTCAACTCCCAAAGGGGTCATGACCCATTGGTTAAGAACCACTGACTTGGTGTATACCATTGCTCTTCCATGGCTTAAAGAGTCATCCTAGCAGTATATTAACACTTTCTCTTGGAGACTGCAGGGATGTTCAGTCTATATGATGGGAGAGTGGTCCTACGTTGACATACTCACTTTACTCATCTTGATGGTCTCTTCGCGCCTTCTTTGATCCAGGATCCAGGCCATCTTGGAGTCTGGCTGTGTGTGTTTGCATAACATAGAGTTCTTTTTCTCCCTTAGTAATTCCAAGTTGTTCCCAGTTATTAGTCCAAACGGGGTGGTCAAGTGGCAGATACTGCATAGATTGCAGGTTGACTTGAAGACCAAGAGCTTCTGCATTTTCTTCAAGATATGGGGAGAGTGTTAGGCTTTAACAAGAAAGTGTAGGCCAGTTTTTCAAGCCCAGAAGGTTCAGGGGAATCTTGGGATTCAAGGTTTTTTAAATGGATAATCTAGATTTCCTTATCATGGGTATCAGAATTTTCTTTCTTTTCAATCAGAGCACTGATGTTGGCATAGCAGACTTGACCTGGGTGAGAATTCATTTACTCTGCTCTTTCAGTTAAGTCCTGGGATTCATCCTTAGTATTTTTGTTTTATTTTGACCTTGAGCTACAAAAGAAGAGAGTCAGGTTATAATCTATGAAGGAGTCTCTCTTGCTTTTAGGTTTCACTTTACAAGTATGACTAATCACACTTAGACTTTCCTTTTCTTTCACTAGTGCCTCAGTTGCAACCAGCAAGAATCATCTCATTCCATAATCTTTATTATTGCTTCTTTCCCACAAAACTCTAAGTGCTTGAGAGGTAATACTCACCAGTTCATTCCTTTCCTCTGATATTCCATCTTAGTCCACAGTCACGAATATTTTAAAAAATTATTCTGGTACACCATGGCACTGTAGATCAGTGCCTCAAGGACTGCCAGTGATGCCACCCTTATTGCTGGCTAGCAACCCAGAAATGAATCCAATTGCTGAATTTTACTTTAAGTTTGTTCCTTGATTATTTCAGGTTCTAGATCCCTGGGAAAGAGACACTGACACAGATAATTTATAGGGAGAGCTCTAAAAACATCTATAAGGATGTGAGGGAAGAAGATTCAGGCAGAGGGGGTTGAATGGGGATGCCATTTCAACAGAAGGCTTGATCAATCTGATGAGTAGCTCTGAAGCTGGGCAATACTCCTCAGTCACAAACTTCATCACCCCAATTCCAATAAGGGCTAGAACAACTGGTAAGAAGACCAACAAAAAATAGAAGACTTGAACAACACTATAAAACAGCTAGACTTAACAGAAATCTATAGAGTTTCTCATACAGTACCCACAAAACATTCTTCAGGATACACCATGTGATAGGCTATAAAACAAATAACAATAAATTTAAAAGGACAGACAGGATACAAAGTACATTCTCTGATTACAAGGAATAAAATTAGAAACAAATAATGACGACTTTTGGAAATATGCAGATATTTGGAAATTAAAAACATACTCCTAAATTAACAATGAGTCAAAAAAAAAAAAGAAAAAGAAAAAAATTCTTTGAAATGAGTTAAAATTAAGAAACAATACCCCCAAATTTATGGGATATAGCTAAAGTAGCTTTAGAGGGAAATCTAGAGGCCTATTAAAAAATATGAAAATGGGCAGCACCTGTGACTCAGTGAGTAGGGCGCCAGCCCCATATACCAAGGCTGGTGGGTTCAAACCCAGTCCCGGCCAAACTACATCAAAAAATAGCCAGGCGTTGTGGTGGGTACCTGTAGTCCCAGCTACTCGGGAGGCTGAGGCAAGAGAATCACCTAAGCCCAGAAGCTGGAGGTTGCTGTGAGCTGTGAGTGCACAGCACTCTACCAAGGGTGACAAAGTTCCACCTTGTATATAAAAAAAAAAAAAAAAAAAAAAGAATATTCTTCTCCTTAGCACATGGAACATTATCCAGGATAGACAACCTGTATGGCCAATAAATAAGTTTCAACAAAATTTTAAAAATTAAAATTATACTATGTAGCTTTTCTGACCAGAATGAAATAAAACTATAAATAAATAACAAGAGGAACATTTGAAAACATACAAATATATGGAAATTAAACAACATGCTCCCAAATGACCAATGGGTCAGTGAAGAAATTAAGAAGGAAATTTTAAAATGTCTTGAAACTGGCTCAGCGCCCGTAGCACAGTGGTTACGGCACCAGCCACATACACTGAGGCTGGTGGGTTCAAACAACAATGACACCTGCAACAAAAAATAGCCAGGTGTTGTGGTAGACACCTGAAGTCCCAGCTTCTTGGGAGGCTGAGGCAAGAGAATCACTTAAGCCCAAGAGTTTGAAAGGTTGCTGTGAGCTGTAACGCCGCAGCACTCTATCCAGGGTGACATAGTGAGGCTCTGTCTCAAAAAAAAAAAAAGTCTTAAAACAAATGAAAATACAAACTCAATATACTCAATCCTGTGGGCTACAGCAAAAGCAGTGTTAGGAGGAAAGTGTATAGAAAAAAAGGCCTACATTCAAAAAGGTAAAGACTTCAAATAAATGACCTAAGATACATCTCAAGGAACTAAAAATGTAAGAACAAACCAAACATAAAATTAGTAAAAAGAATGAAAGAGCACCAAAAATAAAAAGACTAAGAAAAAATTAAAAATCAACAAAATGAAAAGTTGGGTTTTTTTTGAAAAGATATATAAAATTGACAAGCCATTAGCTAGACAGACCAAAAAAAAAAAAAAAAGCCTAAATAAAATTAGAAAAGAAAAATGAGACATAACAACTGATAGCACCCTCAGAGCTACAGCATCGAGTAATACACTAACAAATATTAGAAAACCTTGCAGAAATGGGTAAATTCCTGAACACATACAAACTATCAAGATTGAACTAAGAAGAAAGAAAAAATCTAAACAGACCAACTATGAGTAATGAAATTTAATCTGAAATAAAAATTGTGGCTCGGTGCCTGTGGTTCAAGTGGCTAAGGCACCAACCACACACACCTGAGCTGGCCAGTTCAAATCCAGCCCAGGCCCACCAAACAACAATGATGGCTGCAACCAAAAAATAGGCAGGCATTGTGGCAGGCGCCTATAATTCCAGCTACTTGGGAGGCAGAGGCAGGAGAATCGCTTCAGCCCCAGAGTTGAAGGTTGCTGTGAGCTGTAATGCCATGGCACTCTACCCAGGGTGACAGCTTGAGGCGCTGTCTCAAAAAAAAATAATAAATAAATTGTCCCATTAAACAAAAGTGCAGGAACTGACGGCTTCACTGTGGAATTAATACCAACTGTAAACTCTTCCAAAATTGAGGTAAAAGAATTTCTCCCAAACTCATTCTATGAGGCCAGTTTGACCCTGATACTAAAACCAAAAAAATATATAAAAACAAACAAAAAACTATAGGCCAACATTCCTGATGAAAATACATACAAAAATCCTCAACAAGTTACTAGCACACCAAATCCTGCAGCCTATCAAAAAGATCATTCACCATGCTCAAGTGGGATTTATCCCAGGAATGCAAGTATAGTTTAACATATGCAAAGCAATAAAAACTTTACATCACATAAATAGAATAAAGGACAAGAACTGTACGATCATCTCAATAGACATAGAAAATGCATTTGATAAAATTCAACATCCATTCATGATTAAAAGACTCAACAAGTTATGTTTAGGAGAAAAAACCCACAGCCAGCAACTAAACAAGAGAAAGAAAGAAAGATGTCAAAACTGGAAAAGAGAAAGTTAAATTATCCCTATTTGCAGTAGATAGAATCTTATAAATAGAAATCCCAAAAAACTCATAGAACTAACAAACAAATTCAACAAAGTTGCAAGATACAAAGTCAACATTGAAAATACAAGAGTATGTCTGTTAAAGAGGAGGCAAAAAAAAATCAAGAAACCAGTAGGGTCAAGATGGCTGAGGAGTGGCATCCCTTGCCAGACCATCCTTGGTGCAGGAGGGATTTCAGATAAAGGAAAGGGGAGAGGTGTCAGAAAGAAATGTGCCAGAGCCTGCTGAAACCTCACAGAGGAAAACTGCAAAGCAGAGAGGAAGAGGATAAGGGGGGAAAGACATCAGCATGGATCAAACCCCAGAGGCTCGGAGCCCAGTGCAGGGGAGGCTGATCCCTCCCTCCCCCCACCCTCCCTCAGGGACCAGGCTGCCAAGTTACTTGGAAGCTTTTTCAACCCCACAAGCCCAAGCACTGAGGCAACCATGGAACTGTGGGGAGAACCTGCATGATCCCAGAGCTTGGGCATTCTGGGTAGGGCTGGCCTCTAAGGACACTCATGGGAGAGGCACCCACTGCAAACAGTTCGAGCCAAGAATATGGCAAGCAGCCACTTCCCCACAGCTGGCATGTACTCCATTCTAAGGTTTCCACAGAGAGTGGGGCCCATGCCTTCTCCCTGGAGGATGTGCAGTTGTCCCAAGGTAGGTACCCAGTCTGAGGCTTCCGGCATTTCTCAGAAACTCACACCAGTGGGTCAGACACACAGACTGGACTTGAGCGGTGGCTAGGGGAATGGTGGGGGGAGGTTTAGGAGTTGGACTTAGTGAGTGAGGGAGTCCACGCGGGTGGGGGGACAGGCAGGAAATTCTGTGGGGGTCTGAAACAGGGCAATCTGGGGAAAGCCATGCTTCCAGACTAGTGTGGGAAGATCCAAGCCCAAGGTGCCATAGCACTGAATACAGGTGTTCTCGTGCACCCATCTGACACAGACAGCAGGGGAGAAGAGGGAGATCGCTCCCAATAGCCAGTCGGGGAATTGTAGCCCCCCCCCCCCCCCACGAACAGACTTTCCTGTCTGGAGAGCCTGCCTTGACCCTCCTCCCAGCAGCTTTCTCAAGAGCCTGGGAAAATGACCTTGGAGTTCCACTGAGCCTGAAAGCTGTGCTGTTGAACTGAAGTGGATGCCCTGGCAGGGAAGATCCCAGCCCAGGGATCGGTGTCATAGCAACCGAGCAGGGCACATTCAGGCACACCCATGTGCAACCAGACACCAGAGGGCAGCGGTAATGAGGAACTTACCCCAGACAGGCAGTCAGGGAATCGCAGCACCTTCCTCACAAATAATCATCCTGGTTTAGAGAGCCAGCCTTGATTCTTCCAGATTCTGGAATCCAGAAGCTCTGCCTGGTGGTCACGAAAATGACCTCTGAGCCCTGCCGAGGCCTTGCTAAGCCTTTCAGGCTTGCGCAACCTACCCAGGCCCAGCCTCGCTCCTCCCCCACCTTTGCTCTGGTAGAGATCAAGCAGCCCCCTGTGGTGTGCTCCAGTGTTTCACCTGAAGGACTAGACCTTGTCACAGGCACAAAAGGACATCTCTGCAGTAGGCTCTTTCTTGTAAGCATCAACCACAGACAGGAGAATAACTCTATAGCTCATGACAGCATCCACGAACTCAATCAAACAAGGCATGGCTGATTCTTACAAGCATCACCCACCATCTTGGAGATTAAGCTGAGGTCCCAGTACAATTCACACTGCTGGGAAGAGGCAGAGACAACAGGATAGAAGAAACCCAAGGAGATGCTGCTTTTCTTCTTTCTTTCTTTCTTTTTTTTTTTTGAGACAGAGTCCCACTTTATAACCCTCGGTAGAGTGCTGTGGCATCACACAGCTCATAGCAGCCTCCAACTCCTAGACTTGATTTTCTTGCCTCAGCCTCCTGAAAAGATGGGACTACAGGAGCCCACCACATTGCCCAGCTAGAGACACTGCTTTTTAGGACAGAAATAAAAGTTACAGGCAGTTTGATTTGTGTGGGGGTTTCCCTCCTCCACTGCAGACCTTGGGGCTGATTGGGAAGCTGCTTAGAGTCTGTGCAGCAACATTCCACTGGAGAGTAGGTACAGCAGAGATCTGGTACCAGACAATCCCAGATTTCTGCACTCAACGCCACCCTGGTCACTCTGGTGCATAGAACCAGGTCCACTCAGGACCCAGCCTTCCTGCAGGAGCCTTTGCATCACCCTTGTTAGGTCAGAGAGAGAACAGATGCTTCCCCATGTCGTGCCCTGTGACTAGGGGTTGAGCACAGCTCCTCCCTGGCATGGGAGTCAAACAGAAGAGGTGCCCCAGACACCCATGCACCCACTGTCAGAGCTTGAAAAATCAATCAAAGCAGAAAAGAAATAAAGCAATAGACTTAAATCTAACTCTGAAAATGGACATTTTCAGAACATTGTACCCCAAACTACGGAATACATATTCTTCTCAGAAGTATGTGGGATATACCCCAAGATTGATCATGTCATAGGTCACAAAACAGGTCTCAACAAATTCAAAAAAGTCACAATTATACCACATACCTTCTCAGACCACAGCAGAATAAAACTAGAAACCAATTACAAGATAAACACTGAAACCTTGAAAAAGTCATGGAAATTATGGCTCAGCACCCATAGCACAGTGGTTATGGGGCTAGCCACATACATAAGGACTGGCAGGTTCAAACCCAGCCCGGGCCTGTTAAACAACAATGACAACTGCAACAAAAAATAGTCAGGCATTGTGAGAGGAGCCTGTAGTCCCAGCTCCTTGAGAGGCTGAGGCAAGAGAATCACTTAAGTTCAAGAGTTTGAGGTTGCTGTGAGCTGTGATGTCATGGCACTATACCAAGGGGTACATAGTGAGAATCTGTCTCAAAAAAAAAAAAAAAAGCCATAGAAATTAAACAATGTGATGCTGAATAATTATTAGATAAGAATGAAATTAAGATGGCTATCAAAAAATTCTTTGAACCAAACAACAAAGGGGACACAAGCTATCAAAATCTATGAGATACAGCAAAAGCATTCCTCAGAGGAAAATTCATAGCCTTACATGCCTACATAAAAAAAGACAGAAAGATCACAGATTAACAACTTAATGCCACACCTTGAGGAACTAGTAAAGGAAGAATAGACCAAGTCTAAGGCCAGCAGAAGAAAAGAAATAATGAAGGTCAGGGCAGAACTAATTGAATTGGAAAACCAAAAAAAATTAAAAGAATTCATGAAACAAAGAGTTTTGTTGAAAAGACAAACAAAATTGACAGACCTCTTGCTATATTAACCAAGAACATAGGAGAAAAGACCCAAATAATTTCACACAGAAAAGGTGACATTATAATTGATACCACAAATACAAAACATCATCCATGAATATTACATAAATCTCTTAGAAACACAAACCCCTTAAGACTCAACCAAGAAGAAATAGAACTCCTGAACAGACCAATAATGAGTAGTGAGAGCAAAATATTAACAAAAAACCTCCCAATAACAACAACAAAAGCCCTGGACTAGATGGATTCACAGATATGAAAGGAAACAATTAAAAAGAAAACTACAAATCAATATCCCTTATGAATATAGATGTAAAAATCCTCAATAAAATACTAGCAAACTGAATTCAATAGCACATCCATAAAAAATAATCCATCAGGAAGAAATGGGCTTCATTTCAGGGGTGCAAGCTTAACTCAGCATATGTAAATCAATAAATGTGATTCACCACATAAGCAAAACCAAAACAAAGATAGTATGATGCACCTCAATAGATGCAGAAAAAGCATTCAACAAAATCCAGCACCCTTTCATGACAAAAATGCTCAACAAACTAGACATTGAAGGAACATATCTCAGAATTATAAAAGCTATATATAACAAACTCATAGCCAACATCATACTTAATGGTGAAAAGTTGAAACCACTCTCTCTAAGAACTAAAACAAGACAGGGTGCCCACTGTCACCAGTTCTAATCAACATAGTGCTGGCAGTCTTAGCCAAAGCAGTCAGGCAAGAGAAGAATATTAAGTGCACCCAAATCAGGAAAGAGAAGGTCAAGCTGTCACCTTTCACTGGCAATATGATCTTGTATCTAAAAACCCCCCAAAGACTCTACCAAGAGTCTCCTGGAATTGATAAATTCACCAAAGTCTTAGGATATAAAATCAACATATGTAAATCAATAGCATTTCTATAAACTAAGAACAGTCAAATCAAAGGCTTAATACCATTCACAATAGTTACAAAGAAAATAAAATACCTAGGAACATACTTCACCAAGGAGGTGAAAGATCTGTTCAAAGAGAACTACAAAACTCTGAGGAATGAAACTGCAGAAGATACAAACAAATACAAATAGAAATCATGCTCATGGATGGGCAGAATTAACATTGTCAAAATGTCCATACTATTCAAAGTGATTTACAAAAAATTCAAAGGAACCAACATCAAATTACCAAAGTCATGCATCACAGATCTAGAAAAAATAATTCTATGCTTCACTGGAAACCAGGACAGAACCTTAAAAGTCAAGGCAATATTATACAAATGGAGGCATCACACCATCAGACTTTCAACTATACTACAAGGCTATAACCAAAGCAAGACTAGTAACCAAAACAGCCTGATATTGGTTAAAAAAACAAAACAAACAAACAAACAAAACAGAGATATAGACCAATGTTGAACAGAAAACCCAGACATAAACCATCCACCTACAACCAACTGATCTTTGACAAAGTAGACAACAATATACACTGGGGAAAAGAAGCCTTAATCAATGAATGGTGCTGAGAAAATTGCATAACCATGCAGAAGAATGAAATAGGACCACTACCTCTCACTACTCACAATTAATTAATTTTAATTAATTTAAAAATTAATTAAAGAGGGATAAAAGACTTATATTTAAGGCATGAAACCTAAGAATTCTAGAGGAAAATATAGGAAAAACTCTTTTAGACATCAGCTTAGGCAAAAAATTTATGACTAAGACCTTAAAGACAACCATGGCAATAAGAAAAATAAATAAATGATTTTTTTTATTAAATCATAGCCATGTACATTAATGCAATTATGGGATATAACATGCTGGGTTTATACACAATTTGAAAATGCCTTCACTGCATTTTCCTAATTATTATGTTAAGACATTTATATTCAGAGAGAGAGGGGCAAGATGGCTGACTAGAAGCAGCTTCTGACAGAAGCTCCTGTCCCAAAGGAAAGATAACCTCCAGAAACTGCCCAATTGAGCTGAAGACTGGGAGCCCAGCCGAGAGAGAGAACTGATAACTGCAGGTCACCTCTGCTGATGCAAGCTGCAACTCCAAAAAACCAAGCTTCAGGCAAAAAAACTGAATGACACCATTCTGAACTTCCAGGTCACCCTTCCCACCTTATCTGACGCACCTGACGCACCACCTCCCTCTGCTGCAACTGAGGGAGGAGGACTTGACCAGCAACCACCCTCCCTGTCTGCCCAACCAGGTGGACCACCAGGTAAGAGACTCTGGGGCCCCACTGAGCCCCTGCCAGCCCCCAGGCCAGGAACTCTGCCCAGAACTGCTTCCCCACTGAGACCACCACCTGTAGGCCAGGAACTCCGCAGGGACTCCTGTGCTGCCCTGATTGCCACTGCCTTGGGCACCACCAACAGCAGCCAGGAACTCCATCAGGACTCCTGTGTGGCCCTGATTGGCGCTCACCTTGGCCCGCTGCCAGCAGCAGCCAGGGACTCCTCCAGGAATCTGCCAGGCCTCTGCCTGCCTGCCCTGGCCAGAAACTCCGGAAGCCAAACAACCCTTGTCTTCCCCTACCCTCTCTGCCTCCACACTGGTCCTGCCCATCTGGCCAGGGATCAAGGAAGGGTGCCACGTGTGCCCTCCCTCTGGGGCCCTCCTCCCAGCCAGAGACTGCTGGAGGTACGGGCTCCCTTTGCAAAGGTGCACCATCCAACGCCGGGCATGCCACACTCCAGAGCTGCTCTCACAGCCAGAAATCTCTGGCTGGGGCAGTCCCAGAGGAGCTACACAGGGTCACTCCCTACAAAGATCCAGCAACAACAGAGTGATCCCACCGGGGTCTGATCTGGGAGAGACATCAGCCCAGCTCTGAGAACGGTCATAGGCAACAGTGAAAAATAATCATGAGGCAGAATCAACAGAAAAACTCTGGCAATATGAATGATCAGAGTAGATCAACTCCACCAAGGAACAACAAGGTAGATATACCACAAGATCCTTTGCATAAGCAAATGGCAGAGATGTCAGAAATCGAATTCAGAGGCTGGATAGCAAATAAGATCAGCGGAAGGGAGGAAAAGATGGAACTAGAATTTCAAGCAGTAATCCAAAAAATGACCCAAAAGATGTCTCAAGAGTTCAATGAATTCAAAGACAAAATGACCAAAGATTTTGACACATTGAGACAAGAAGTTACAGCCCTCAAAGATCTGAGAAATACAGTAGAATCCCTCAGTAACAGAATGAAGCAAGCAGAAGAAAGGATTTCTGACATGGAAGACAAAGCTTTCGAACGCTCCCAAACTTCCAAAGAGGAAGAGAAATGGATGGCAAAAAAGGATCATTCTCTCAGACCTCTCTGTGATAACTCAAAGAAAATCAATATTTGCCTTACAGGGATACCTGAAAACGATGAAGTGGCATCACAAGGCACAGAGTCCCTTCCTTATGAGATTATGAAAGAGAACTTTCCAGACATGCCAAGAGATTCTGAAATTCAGATAGCAGACAGTTTCAGAACCCCAGCATGACTCAACCTGAATAAGACATCCCCCAGGCACTTCATAATTAACTTCACTAAAGTTAATATGAAGGACAAAATTCTGAAAGCAGCTAGGCATAAGAAAACCATTACCTACAAGGGGAAGAATATTAGAATAACTGCAGATCTCTCTGATCAAACCTTTCAAGCTAGAAGAGAATGGTCGTTGACTTTTAATCTAAAACAAAAGCACTTTCAACCCAGGATCCTGTACCCAGCTAAACTGAGTTTCATTTATGATGGAGAAATTAAATGCTTTAATGACATCCACATGTTAAAGAAATTTGCCATAACTAAACCAGCTCTCCAGGATATTCTCAGATCTATCCTCCATAATGACCTGTGTAATCCTCCACCACAAAAGTAAACTCACCCAGAAACTTTTCATCAAATTTCAACTCCAACAGTGAGGAAAGGATTAAAAATGTCCACTGGGCTTTCTAGAGATTTATCATTATTTTCAATTAATTTGAATGGTTTAAATTGTCCTCTAAAGAGGCATAGGTTGGCTGACTGGAAACAAAAGCTCAGGCCAGATATCTGCTGAATAGAAGAATCTCATCTTACCTTAAAAGATAAATTTAGACTCAAGGTGAAGGGATGGTCATCTATATTCCAGGCAAAAGGAAAACAGAAAAAAGCAGGTGTTGCAATCTTATTTGCAGATACAATAGGCTTTAAACCAACCAAAGTAAGGAAGGATAAAGATGGACACTTCATATTTTTTAAAGGTACTACTCAATATGATGAGATTTCAATTATTAAAATGATTAACATAGCCTTCCTGGCATTTTCTTGGTTATTATATGAAGACATTTGTATTCTGCATTTAGTAAGGTTTGTCTGTACCCTTCTAAGATGGACTGTAGGTGTGGCCCCACCAATCACCCTCCTTCCCCACCCCACCCCTCCCCTCCCCTCCCTCGCCCCTTTCCCCATATTCTTAAAGACAATAAAAAAAATTATTAATATTTATGCACCCAACCAGAATGCACCTCAATTTATAAGAAAAACTCTAA
>CAUYON010134896.1:0-24715 GCA_963573935.1 Arctocebus calabarensis | reverse complement strand
TATTCATTTGTTTCCTGGCCAAGGAACCCATACACCTATATATACCCTGAGACTAAAGGCCTAAAGGAGGAGATGGGGAAAGACTGGGAGAGAAACGGAGAGAGCTTCTCTCTCCCCACAAGAATTTTCTCCCTCTAACAGATGCCTTAATGCTTTCTGTATTCTTTTCTTTCTTTTCTGTGAACAAATTCTGTCTTACAAAAATAAAAAATTAAAATTAAAATTAAAATTAAAAAAAAAAAAAGAAAGTTAGATAGGAAGTTTAATTAAGGGGAAAAAAATCACTTCCATGAATACAGAAAGATAGGCCAGATATGGGTGAGATAGTCTATGGGTGTTCAGGAAGAATGCTTTCACCCTAACTTATATTCAATTCTATTTTTAGCCTAAGCAACTTGAGCACAGTATTTCTGGTATCAATTTTAGCTGTGCAAAATACAGCTGTCTAATTGCTAAGAAGGGAAAATATATTTTTCCCTCAAATTTCAGATGATTTCTATTGGTTTCTAATCCTGTCACATCTTTATTTAAAAAGTGCACCCCTTTTGTCTTTCCTAATAACTGGATGAATTTGTTATTGAAATGGATTCCTATTATTTGAGTATTCTAAATTACGGAGCTTATAATACAAAGGAAATATACTGCTGGTTGGTGGAAATGGAAAATGATTTTTCAACTTCTCAAAGGTCTCATTTATAAAATATCAATATACATGTGTGTCTGATCTGACTAAAAGACAAAAGCATGAAAAGATGTATTACTATGTGCAGCAAGCATAGCCAAGATCTTAACGTGATGAAGGGCTCTGCTTCAAAACTGATGGATTGTCCCACGTACATGCCAATGTCATGTAAGGTAAAAGCAAGTTAACTACAGAGAAGTCCCAACCCATCCAAGCAAGTGAAACACATAGTGTTAGGTGCCAATAGATAATCCAGATCACAAAGTTATCACATTTTAGGAAGGGGCAGTGAGAAATTATATTCAGGGAGAGAGCAATGGTCAATCAAACTATTAGTTCAAGTCGGTTGGGTAGTGAGATGAACAGCTGGGGTGTCAAGGGCTCCTAGCATGTCACATATATTTATATAGTCTTTATGGCAGCTGGAGTAGCCAGATCATCTTTGGAGACATTTGAACATACAGAAGAGGATTAGGCGGCACTCTATTTTTTTTTTTTTTTTTTTTGGCATTTTCTCTCTCTGTTTTAATTAGCCTGTTCACTTTTGTTTTTGTTCCTATGTATATTATCTTAGCCCCTATCAATTTCTGGAATTTATAAATCTTTCTAGATCTTATGAAAACAAACCAAATGAAAATAAAACTACGTAACTTAGTCATTTTCAAAAATGGGAAAAGTTGGAAGATTCATAGGGAAGAAAGAAAATGAAGAAGACTAGTGGTTTGGATTTAGCAGATATTATTTTGGAGGCACTGGCTGGCCACAGGGAAACACAACGGTACACAGAGCTGTGGTCATAAAACATAGGAAATAAACTGGGCCACCAAGAATTTTTTAATAGTTTTAATATTGTTAAAACATGGATTCAGGGTGGCGCCTGTGGCTCAGTGAGTAGGGCACCAGCCCCATATACTGGAGGTGGTGGGTTCAAACCCAGCCAGCCCCGGCCAAAACTGCAAAAAAAAAAAAAAACCCATGGATTCAAGGCTGAAAATACCTTATCAAATTCTGGTATACTATTATCAATTTTAAAATATGTTCCTTGACTATGTGCTTAATTAATAATTAATGATCATTATTTTTATGTTTTAGGCACTTCATGTGAACTATTTTATTTAACTTTTAAATCAAGTCAATGGGAGAGATTTGAAGGAATCTCAATGTTTAAAAGTAGGGCAAAGTCTTTACCTAAGGTCACCTTCTATCGAAGTGTGAAGAGCTCAAATTCAAACGTAAGCTTGGTTAACATCAAAGCATAAAGACTTTACATTATACTTCACATGTTCAATATGAAAAGTATTTATCTTTACTGGTGTAGAAGAAAGTGATTTGAAATTGTGGGGTTAGTTGGCCAGCCCAATGTGTAGATTCAATTTATCGATTCATTCTAAGACCAAGAAATTATCTATACTTGTTTTGGCAACACAATAGTATTTTTATATTGTTTAAAATAACTTTTGTTGCATGATTCAACTATAAAATATTTAATAAATTAATATGCATAGTTTATTTCTTGAAAACAATTCAGAATATTACCTGAGAAATGAATATCCTTTCTTCTCTCTACTCAACATGGGGACAGTTAAAACCAATAACGTATTTAAATGTTTGTAATTATTAATTGTGTCCAGGGACAATTGCCATTTCACATGATTGCTCTCTTTCTACTGTTGTCTAAATGTTGCTAGTCTCATTAAATTAATTATTTTTGTAATTGATTCCTAAATTTTACTACTAGGTAATTTAATTAATAATTCCATTGATAACTTTATGGTTGTTAAAATACTTTTAAAAACAACATTTCAGTTTTGGTTAATGAACTCTGGATTTGAAATTTTGTTGTTAATAATTATGAAATTTTCATCTAGAATACAACAGTGACCCTGGGGAGATTTCCTGTTATTGAAAAGTAAATAGCATTGGAAGAACTCTGAGCATTGATCAAGTGGAACAGTTCCCCTGTGATTAAAACATCAATGAAGATAATTCTCAACCTCTCTTTTAATGGGTAAAAAGGGGAATAAAAATAATGACAGTCAAAAGAGTAATCCTAACTATTAATTAGTTTCCATTTCTAAGTAGGTTTACATCTGGGGGAGGAGGCTATCAGCCATTGTTTTCTTTTAAAGCATGAATTGTGATCAGGTCAATCCCTTGCTTAAAACCATTGAATGAATTGTCATTGCATTAATGCTTAGTTACCTGATAAGACTCTGCCTCTTGCCTACCTATCTATACTGGTGCTCTCTCTCTGCTTTCTAGTTGCAAATTCCTTCCATCCTTCATTCACAACATTACTTCTTCCTATCATAGAACATATTAATAATTGCTTCTGTTTAAAAAGCCCAATCTTCTTGTTCTCATAGTTTATTACATGGGTTAATTCAGCACTTCAATCAAATGTACCTAATCAGTGAAGTTCTGTGAACTTAATAGATTATTGATTTCTTCATAAAACATATATTTATTGAGCACATATTATATTCTCTGCTGTGAATTTTAGTGCTGAACTTTTAAGACAATTACCTGCCTTCATAAAGCTTTTTTGATCCTATACTAACTATAATATTACCCTAGCCACCAATAGATTTAATACATGTAATCAAAATGAGACACATTGATACTATAATGCAAAATGATAGCACTTCACATTCACATGCATGGAGGAATATGCATTGCATTTTACACCTTTGTTGAATGTTAAAACTATTTTAATTTTTTTTAACTTTTGGCATCCTGAGGCTTATTAAATTAACTGAGATTCAAAAACTTGACTGTGTTGCTATGCTACCACAATTTAATATTTTAATTACTATTATTATAAATTTATTTAACAGGGTTTTTTATTCAGTTCCTCTTGATTGAGGAGCTATACCATGATTCAGTAATCATTTATAATCATGATAAATAATGTGAAAAATTTCCAACCTGCTACTGGAAATGGAGTGACCAAGATTCACAGTACAAAAAATGGCAAACTTCACATAGACTGGCAACTTCTAACCTTAAAATCTAAGCTAGTTGATCTTCCTATAACATGCCCTGAATAGAAGAGAGAGAGTCATTATGGTGAGGAGATCACACATTTGCAGTTGATTTTACAAACTAAAACTTCATCATTTTAGATACATATTTATTACATAAGTAATCCTACTTATTTTATTGTTTTGAATATAAAATGATCATTCCATGAATCTTAGACTATACTCACAGGGCATTGTGATATATTTAAATAATATCAGGCAGAGTGCAAAGTGATATCTGAGGCTTTAAACACAGCATTAAAGTGACATTAAGAAAAGGAAATATTGGCTGCTCAATTAATTGTCCCAGACACTTAGTAAGAACTGCCAACAACCACTAGACATGCATATTATTTTCTTAATTTTCTAGGTAAGGAAATTGAAACCCAAAGACAATAATTAACTTGCATAAACAGCATGGTTAATTAACTGTACAGTTATTTATTTATTATAGATTTCTCTAGATAAGAATTATGCTTATATGAAGAAAGAAACTCTGTTTAAATCATCAATAAATTGAGAAGCAACACTAGCAAGATAGCAACCAAAGAGGTCCTAGACTTCATTCCCTCACAGAGACACTTATTTAACAGTGATGTGCAGATCAAAGTACCTTTACGAAATATCCATATTCTAGTTTAAGTACTCTCGATGAGCATAAAACTGAAAACAACAGCATTGGGATAGGTACAAATAACAATTTTACTTTACCTACCTTGGCTTCCCCCTAAGCTGGAAAAGTTCAGGAGCAAGAGAGATCACCTTGGCCCATGACTTCTACCTTAGGAAAAATGAGAGGGTGAAGCCCATGTGCAACATCCCTGTTCAGATTCTGTCTTGGTTCATATGGGACACTGTTAGAGTTGGCAAAGTTCACATATGTTGGGGTGGCTAAAAACAAACAAAGGAACAGGAGGCCTGCATAACTCAGTGTGATTGGGAGAAGGCTCAGAACTTAAAGCTTTTCTCTGGGGAAAAAGGAGAGAAGTAGAACATGCCTCCAATGTCCTGGTACACAGTACAATAGTCAGATGAGAGGGAACAAGAGATTATGTACTCCTAGAAGCTAAAGAAAGAAATAGTAAATGCTTCTTATTAGGAATCTATGCTCACAACTTAAAAAAAGGTTCAATCATAGAAATGAGTTGACAGGCTCCTACAATGTCCAGCCTGACTGATAATAAAAGTCTTTTCTTCACAGAGTGAGTTAGTAAAAACTGAGAGAAGGAGCTGTTTCTTCAAATGCACACATACTATTAAAAACCTACAGTGAACATAAAAATCAGGAAACATGACACAATCAAAGGAATGAAAAGAATATGCATACTCGACCCTAAAGGAATGGAGATCTATAATTTAAATGCAAATAATTCACAATAATAGACTTGAAAAAGCTCAGGGAGTCACTAGATAACACAGATTTATACTGAAACAAACCAAAAATACAATACATAGACAAATGATAATATCAATAAAAGGTAGAAACTATCAAAAAGAACTAAAAAAATTCTGGAACTGAAGGACATAATAACTGAACTAAAAAATTTACTAGAGGAGTTCAAAATCGCATGTGATCAAGAAGAAGAAAATATCAGGGGCTCTTTTATAACTAGAACTTTACCCTGGAAGTGAGAACAATATAATCTAAAACTTTGTACCTTAATGTTAATTTGAAATAAAAAAGATTGAAAAAAAATCAGTAAAATCATTTAAAATTATCCAGTTGAGGTACCAAAACAAACCAACCAACAAACAAAAACCCAACAAAATGGAAAAGTATGAAGAAAGTAAAGGAAGTCCCGAGGACTCATGGGAAACCACCAAATGAATCAAGATATGCACTATGAAAGTTACAGAAAAGAGGAGAGAGAAGAAGTCAGAAAGTCTCTTAAAAGAAGTAATGTCTGGGCCTGGTGTGGTGGCTCACGCTTAATATCCTGGCACTCTTGGATGCCAAGTTGGTTGAATTGTTTGAGTTCAGGAGTTCCAGACCAGCCTGAGCAAGAGCAAGACCCTGTCTTTAAAAAAATAGCTGGATGTTGTGGTGAGCACTTGTAGTCCCAGCTCCTTGGAAGGTTGAAGCAAGAGGATTACTTGAGCCCAAGACTTTGAGGTTGTTGTGAGCTATGATGCCATGGCACTTTACCAAAGGTGAACAAAATGAGACTCTGGATCAAAAGAAAGAAAGAGAGAAAGAAAGAAAAAGAAGGAAAGGAAATAATGTCTGAAAATTTTCAAAATTTGGGGAGTGAAATGGAAATTCAGATTCATGACTTCCAATGACCCCAAATATGATGATGCCAAATAAATGTATTCTGAGAAAAATTACACTCAAATCGTCAAATTCAAAGACTAAGAGAATGTTGAAAGCAGCAAGGGAACAATTCATTATGCACTAGTGAGTATTCACAGAATTATCAGTAGATTTCCTAGCACAAACCTTGCAGACCAGATGAGAGAGGGATGATATATTTAAAGTATTGAAAGAAAAAAAAAAAAACTCAATTAAGAATACCATATTTGGTAAACCTATCCTTTAAAATTGAAGTAGGCAGACTTTTTCCAACAAAAGCTGAGGAAGTTCTTGACTCATAGACCGTCTTTATAAGAAATGCTAATGAGGTACCTTCAAGAGAAAATGAATGAATATCAAAGAGCAACATGAAAACATATCAATATAAAACTCACTGGCAAATGTATGTACATGAACAAATACAGACTATTATTATGGTGGTATATAAATCGCTTTTAATTATAGCATAAAAGCTAAAGAAAGAGTTCAAAAATAACTATATCCATATAATTATGGTAATATTAGCAATATAAAAAGATGTAGGCTATGTCATCAATAACAAAATGCATGTTATCACACTATAGTAAGAAGGGATTTTTCACATGCAATTAAAAGTGATATAAGTTTAAAAAGGACTGTTAAAAATAAATAAATAAAATAAAAAGAACTGTTATAAGATTTTCCTTGTAATTCTCATGGTAACTCCAAAGAAATTACTTATGAAATAAGCATAAGATAAGGGGAAAAAACACATCACCATAAAAATCAATGAATCACAAATTAAAACAAGGAAAGAAGAAACAAGAGACAAAACAATTATAACACAGACAAAAAACAATTAACAAAATGGTAATAACAAGTCCTTTCCTATAATGAATTAATTTAAATGGAAGTGAATTTAACTCCCAAGGAAATAGACAGAGTGACTGACTTCATTATAACAGCAACATTCAATATTATATTGTCCATAGGAAGTTTACTTTAGAATTAGAGACACATTTTAGGCTGAAAGTGAAGGGACAGAAAATACATTCCACAGAAATGATAACCAAAGGAGAGTAGGAATGGGTACACGTACAATGAACAAACTATATTTAAGTTTAATAAGGTCACAAGAAACAAAGAAGGTCATTAATGAATGATAAATGGGTCAATTAATTAGAAAGATATAACAATTATAAACATGTATGCACCTGATAACAGAGCTCCAAATATGTAAACCAAATATTAATAGAACTGAAGGGGAAAATAGGCAGCAATACTGTAATGGTGGAAGATTTCAATATCCCACCTTCCTTAATACACAGAACAGCTGCAGAATAGCACTCTCTCAAAATATACCTGGAAAATTTTTAACCTCAACAATTTTTCAGGAGAGATCACATATTAGGTTCCCAAAACAACTCTTAAAAAATGTAAGAAATTTGAAAATTATTCCAGTTATCTTTCCAGCATCATGGAAGATAGAATGAAATGCAAATTACTTAAGAGAGAGAAAACTGTTAAATTCACAAACATGGAAATTCCACATGCACTGTTGCTCAAACCATGAGTCAGAAGAAATAAAAAGAGAAATCATAAAATCTCTGAAATAACCCTTGAGTCATAGGAGAAATCAAAAGGGAAATTATGAAACAAAAATGAAAACACAACATACCAAAACTTACAGCATGCAACAGTGCATCACTAAGGAGGGTGTTTACAACAATAAATATCTACCTTAAAAAGAAGACAGATCTAAAAACAAAATTTAAAAGCCCCTGATTGTAAATTTCAAAGAATTAGAAAAAGAAGAAACTGAAACCAAATTTAGCAGAATGTAAAAAGTGATAGAGTGGAATAAATAATAAAGCAAAACAAAATAGGAAAGAAAAGCAGAGATAAGAATTTTTTTTAAATGTTAACAGAATTGACAAAGTTTAACTAGATTAAGAAAAAGAGAGATGACCCAAATAGATAAAATCAGAGATGAACAAGGAGACCCTACAACTGATATCTTGGAAATTGAATAAAAATATTATTAGTGACTATCATGAACAATTATATGCTGTGAAATTAGATAACCTAGAAGAGTGAATAAATTCCTGAAAACATAACAATCTACCAAGACTGAATCATGGGGAATATAGAAACTAATAGACCAATAAAAATGTTAGGCATTCCAAATCAGCAATAGCCTTCCAAAATCCACCTCCCGATAAAGGAAAGCCTACAGGCAGATGGCTCCAGCTGGTGAATTCTACTAAACTTTTAAAGAATGTCCACATTCTTCACATTTTAGTATGTTCACATTCTAAAAACACAACGCCTTCTTAAACTCTTCCAAAAAGCTGAAGAGTAGGGAACACTTCCAAATTTTTTTTTTGGCCAGGGCTGGGTTTGAACCCCCCACCTCCAGTTGGTATATTGGGCCAACGCCCTACCCCTTTGAGCCACTGGTGCTGCCCCAAACTCTTTTAATTAAGTCAGCATGACTCTGATATCAAGCTAGGCAAACGAAAGTACTGGTTGATGCCCCTGATGTACATAGATGCACAAATCTTCAACAAAATGCAAGGAACCACATTTATACATTAAAAGGATCATTCCTCATGACCAAGTGGGACTAATCTCGGGATGGATGCAAAAATGGTTCAATATATGTGACTCTATTAACATAATAAGACACATTAACACAATGTAGGATTAAAGTCACATGATTTTCTCAATAGATGAAGAAAATTCATCAGTCTTTCATGATAAAACTCTCACTTAACTAGGTATAGAGCAGATTTATATTCACATAATTAAGTACATATATAAGACCAACATCTAACATCATTCTCAAGAGTAAATCACTAAAAGCTTTTTCTTCAAGATCAGAAACAAATTAAGAATGTCCATTCTCTTCACTTTTATTCAACATAGTAATAAAAGTCTTAGCTAGAAAAAATTAGGCAAGAATAGCTGGGCATTGTGGCGGGCGCCTGTAGTCCCAGCTACGTGGGAGGCTGAGGCCAGAGAATTGCCTAAGCCCAGGAGTTGGAGGTTGCTGTGAGCTGTGTGACACCCCAGCACTCTAACAAGGGTGACAGAGTGAGACTCTATCTCTACAAAAAAAAAAAAAAAAAAAAAAAATCAGGCAAGAAAAGAAGTTAGTGGCTTCTGAACTGGATATAAGGAAGGTAGAAAATTACCTCTGTTTGCAGATGGCATGCATGTAGCATGCATTCTCTTATATGTAGCAAACCCTAAACACACCACAAAATACTTAGAAATAAACCTAATCAGAAAAGCAAAATAGTTATACACTATAGGTACAAAACATCAATACAATTAATTAAATAAAACATTAAATCAAGAGATATCCTATGTCAATAAAGAGGAAGACTTAATATTGTTAAAAATGTCCATACCACCATCAAAAAATATTTAGATTTAATGCAATCCCTATCCAAATCCTACTGGTTAGCCAGGGTTGTGGCGGGCACCTATAGTCCTAGCTACTTGGGAGGCTGGGGCAAGGGAATCGCTTAAGTCCAGGAGTTTGAGGTTGCTATGAGCTGTGACACCACAGCACTTTACCGAGGGCAACATAATGAGACTCTGTCTCAAAACAAAAAAAAGAAAAAAAAATCCTACTGATATGATCCTATTGATAGAAGTAGACAAAAAGAAAAAAAACTTATAAATTTTATGTTAAACCACCAACAACACAGAATAACCAAAGCAATCTTGAGAGAAAGAACAAAGCTGTAGGCTTTACACTTACTGATTTCAGTGTATACAAAACTAGATATTTTTTCTATTACAAAACTATTTTGAGTAAAATAGTGTGGCCCTGACATAACAATGACTGTGTGCACTTAAAAATTTGTTGAGATAGTAGGCCAGGAGAAGAGGACTGGAGAAATTAAGAATAAAGCCTATGAATATATGGCCAATGGATCTTTAACAAGGGTGCAAAGAACCCACAAGGGGGAGAAGATAGTGTTTATAAACAATTCTTGGAAAACTGAAGATCCATATGCAAAAGAATGTAATGGATGCTTCATACAACATCTACAGAAATTTACTGAGAGTGCATTAAAGATTTAAACATAAAACCTGAAGCTATGAAAAGACTAGAAGAAGTTATTCAGGAAAACTTCATAATATTGGTCTTCGTAATAATTTCTTGGGTAGGGCGCCAAAAGCACAAGCAACAAAGGCAGAAATAAACAAGAGGGAATCCATTGAACTAAAAAGCGTCTGCATAGCTATAGACACAATCAACAGAGAGAAAAGCCTGAAGAATGAGAGAAGCTATTTTCAGATTATGCATCTAATTAGAAGTTAATATCCACAATATATATAAAACTCCTACAACTCAGTAGCAAATACACATCTTCCAAACAAATAACCTGATTAAAAAAATGAACAAACTACCTGGCTAGAAATTTCTCTGACAAAGATGTAAAAATGATCAAGGATATATGAAAAGATATTAATGTCATTAAATATAAAAGGGAAAATATAAGTCAAAACTATAATAAGATATCACCTCATACCTGTTAGGATGACTTTTATAAATACCACAAAAGATACCAAGTGTTGGTTCGGATGTTGAGATAATTTACCTCTTGTGCATTGGTGGTGGAATGTAAAATGTTGCAAGCAGTCTAAAAAACAGTACAGAGGTGCCTTCAAAAATTAAAATTAGAAGTGTCATATAATCTAGAAATCCCATTTCTGGGTAAATCTCAAAAGAGATACTTGCATGTCTATGTTCATTACAGCATTATTTTCAATAATCAAGATATAGAAATAACATAAATGTCCATTAACAGGTAATTATATAATCAAAATCTGCTACACATATACAATGAAATATTTGGCCTTAAAAAAAAAGAACACCTAGTCATATGTGTCAATGCAGATGAACATGGATAACATTATGGTTTGTGAAATATACTAGTCACGTAAGGATGTGGGTCCTCTTAGAGCAGAAACACTCACAGAAAGAAATAATGGAATAGTGTTGTCAGAGGCTGGAGAATAAAGGAAATGGGGGTTTCTGGTCAACAAATATATGTGTTTCTGTTAATTACTGTACAACACTGTGCCTATACTTTACAATACTGTGTGCACTTAAAAATTTGTTGAGATAGTAGATCTTATGTTATGTACTCTTCTTAAAATTACATAAATAAATAAATAAATAAATAAATAAATATTCTCAGAATCTAAAACCCACAAAAACTGAAATGGATGTTTAACATTAAAATTATGATAACATCAACAGAAGATAAATGGGTTCCACTGCTTTAAAAAGTCAATGAATACTTTTTATATGAATTTTATTCTTTTTTTTGAGACAGTGCCTCAAGCTGTCACCCTGGATAGAGTGCTTTGGCATCACAGCTCACAGCAACCTCCAATTCCTGGGCTCAAGTGAGTCTCTTGCCTCTGCCTCCCAAGTAGCTGGGACTACAGGTGCCCGCCACAATGCCCGACCATTTTTTGGTTGCAGCCGTCATTGTTGATTGGTGGGCCTGGGCTGGATTCAAACCTGCCAGCTCAGGTGTACATGGCTGGCACCTTAGCCTATTGAGCCATGGTGCTGAGCCAAATTTTATTTTTTTTAAACTGTTAGGTCAATAATTTCCTTTGTAAAATTGTCATAATTTAAAAAAAATTACACACTGTTTTACTTAATGTTTTATTAAATCTATTAATTAATCAATTGAATTAATTAAACTCTCCATTGAAAGCTTTTTTAAAATTTCATGATTTGCAACCATGTGAGCCTAACTTGAAAACAGGTTGGTCTTCCTACCTCTTCCTAAGGTTTTTATTTTCTTCCACCTATAAGCTTCATTAGATTTATGCCACAGTCACATTAAAAAATAAACTACAAAGTGAGCCAATTTCATTGTGCCTTTTCTAGTGCTTAAACTGTGTATTATCAAAGCAGTTGCTATTCATTTCTAAATAGGTCTTTTGAGCACAAGAAGTTATAGTGATTTAACTTCTATAGGATGTTATATCATAAATCCAATTGCTTGTATCTGGACATATTATAACTATTTTATTAAATATATTTTTTAACAAATCAACAACTCAGCAATAAAAGGTAGTAAACCTGGGTCAGAAGAGTAGCCCAGAGGAAATGTATATTTAGGACTAAATCAGGATTAGTTTCTGTAGTTAGTGACTGGAAAGCATCCCTGAATAATTAGACTGAATAACTAGCAGAAGTGATCACTATTAAACCAACATGGATTCATGACATGAAGATCCCTTTATACTAATTTGGCTGAATTTTTTTTTATACAATTGCTTTTATTAGTTCCTGTAAGGGTGTCACTTGATATACACACAAATAGGTGTGTTAATCGTAGAAACAAAAATGACTAGAGAGATTGATAGATCTTGTGCTTGATGGAGTTTGGTCAACATGCTTTGAGCAGCCTCAATAGTGCAGAAGGTATTCTTTGAAGTGTTATGGGAGTGTATCACTTGCCTTCTCATTATAAGACTATTTGAATGACTGTATCTGTACACTCATGTCTCAGGCTCTGTACTAGCTACCGATTGAATGTATGGACTCAAAATAATGGAAGGGATAGATTGCTCACTCAATGTCGTCATTCACACTCTGCCCCCAGATCCTTCTGGTTTTTCCTGCAATGTCTGAGCTCTCACAGGATTTAAGACTAAGGACAAGAGACAAGGCTCCCAATTCAATCCCATCTACATTTCCAGGGTGTTTAGTTTTTATATGTGTCATAGATAGATTGACATAAAATTGCATTTGATTTTAAAAACGTGGATGCCTAAATGTTAAAAAAAAATGCTACAAAACCAACAGAACGTAGAGGTGAAATATTAACAAGGCAAAACCCTGGGGGTGTAACTCATAACGAGACAATGTTGATGTATAAAGCAATGTCCACGCAGATGTTTAAGGTAAAAATTTCCAGGTTTTCTGATGAGGAATTAAAGGCCCAACGGAGTTCATGACAAGCTGTGTGGCACAGAGAGCCCAGGTCTACCTTACAAAACTATTTCTAATGTTAAAAGTTAATATTGAAGCTATGCATCAAAGGAAGTTGGGAATTACTAAGCAATCTACTCACCCAGGTCTACAAAATGCTCAGATACCTTTAAAGAAGAACATAGGGTGAGATCAGGTCTTGTTGACACAGCGTGATCTGATGTCAACCCCTTTTGTGATGAGCGGTATGAAGATCGGTATAACTCAGAAGAGCTACAGCATATGTCTGAAATGGTGCTTAACAGCATGAACTTCTGAGACCAAGTTGAAGAACTTGAATCTCAGTTTTGCTCTTTATTAATATAGTGAATCAAGAAAAAAATACTTCCCTTCATGATATTCAATTTCCTTACCTTACTGTCTAGACAGTAATAATGACCTTATAGGGGTATTTGTCAGGTGAAAAATTAACGTTATTAATAAAAAGCCTGGTACAGTAACTAGAAAACAGATGCAATTTGGGGCATATCTACTTCAATTTTTTTTTGCTACCAACTGATGAACATGGAGCAATGATGATGTCCAACAGTATAGAAATATTTATGTATGTCACGATTCATTTTTCATGTCTTCAAGGAATGTCATTGCGATAGATATTTCTATTTATCAAAAGTAATTTAAAAAGCATAGTTTTATGGTTATAATATATAGATGGGTCAAAACCTTAGACCTATGACCTCTACTAGATTTCATTAACATCAGCCTAAGGTAGCTCAGACCTTAGAAAAAGGCCCAAATAATGACATATTGGCCTAAACAAGTAATAGAGCCAAGTCCACAATCTGTATTAAAAAACAGATAAAAAATAACAGTTGTGCAGAGGAATAGTGAGAAGACTTGTGGCCATATTTATCAACAATCTGTCACTCAGAAAAGTTAACAATCATAACATCTATTATGTAAATTTTTAAGGCTTAAGCAAAATAACACTCAAAAAGAAGATAGGATAGGGTACAACATTGGTCTAACATTCATCAAATATTGATAGCTTCACTTTGAGCTAATGTTGATAATGAGATATTTAAAAATGTGTTTGTTTTTTTATTTGGGGTTAATTTGAGGGTACCAAGAAATAGGTAACAATGTTTGCATTTGTTAGGTAGAGTCCCTCTTATAATTGCTTCCTGCCCATACCCTAACATTGTGCCCATTAAGTGGGGAGCACGCCCTCTTTAACAGGAAAAGACAAGCTTGACAAAATTGCCTTTGTATGTTTAAATAATCTCCTTTAAATGTCACAACCTTCCAGCTTTCTAGTTTTGGCATTTGAGAGCAAGGTGACAAAGTAAATTTTAAATCAATATAATAAATTAAAGCCTATATATAACAACATCTGTGCTTACTTTAATATATACACATACCCATATATGTGTATCTGTGTGTGTGTATATATATCCACAATCCATATATGTGTATCTGTGTGTGTGTGTGTATACAAGCAATTTTATCATGCTTGTCTTTTCCTGTTAAAGAGGGCGTGCTCCCACTTAATGGGCACAATGTTAGGATATGGGCAGGATGCAATTGTAAGAGGGATTCTACCTAACAAATGCAAACATTGTAACCTATTTCTTTGTACCCTCAAATTAACCCAAAATAAAAAAAATTAAAACAAATTTTTTATACATACACACACATTTGTTAGTCTTGCTATCTCACCCAGGCTGGGAGGCTGGAGATCAGAACAGTTAACGACTCACTGCAGTTTCTAGCTCCTAGACATAAAAGATCTTCCTGTCTCAACTGCCCAAGTAGCTAGGACTACAGGCAGGCTTACAGCCCCATCATCCACAGCTAATTTTTAAGAATTTTTTCTGTAGACACAAGGTCTCACCATGTTACCCAGACTGGTCTTAAATTCCTGGCTTCAAACAATCCTCCCACCTTGGCCTTTCAAGTGTAGGGATCACAGGCATGAGCCATGGACCCAGCCAAATTATCTTTTTAATGAGACAGAGAATGCACTTAAATGTCTGTAGAATCTATTTTTCCTCCTCGAATGTAACTTAACACAAATTTGAATGTGACTTTATTTACACAGGAGGCAGAGAAGGAACAATTAGGACAAGCTACCCCCAGAGAAACCTGACACCTTATTCATTTCCTCTTGTTCTATCTTACTCCTCCTCACATGAGGAGATGTTTAGAAGAATAGGAATGGATTGGAAGTAGGATGAGCATGAATTCCTTGGTATTGTTATGCAAGTGAATTAGAAAAACTAGGAATATTTCCTTGCTAAAGAGTAGCAAGATATTATTATTCCGTAAAGACCAAGGTGTCTTTCATTTTCAAATTTGGAAAAATAACAGTGGAAAGGAGGTATTTGCTAGGTACTAAGTGATTCATGAATAAAGCCAATACTTTTCAATTTGACTATCTAGAAACTTTACAGATATGGTCAAAAGCCAATATGCAATGCTTTTTTTCTGAACATGAAGCATCAAATTAAATATAAGCCCCCGGCCTACAATGATAGGATATTAACATCTCACTCTGGCCTGCAAAAACTGACCCATTGCCATGACAGACATCACTGTCTAACGAAGTTCATGTTATGGATGCATGGAATTTTTATTGTAAGAATGTTAAGTGATTAATCCAGGGGAACTCTTTCTCATGTCACTTTTGCAAATTCATCCCTCCTTAAGTTTTATTTACTAAAGATATATTTTGAACTTTTCTTACCTGTTCTGAGAATTTAGATCAATAATCTCTTTCAATGTTAACTGAATGAATTTTCCCTCAACCGTGAAATGACTAATCATTCAAAATTCGCTGATAATCTCCTAATAATGAATCCTCTTCATTATGCCTGGTTCTAAGAAGTGTTTTCTTTAAGAAAAACAAACAAACCAAAAACCCTACCGGTACATGTGGTTTGTATTTTGAAAACTCCATTGAGGTTGAAGTAAAGCTCTCAGTGGTGGTGATGAGAGGGGTTTGATGTCACGTAAAATCATCAGGCAGAATTCTTTATTAATTCCTATATGAGGAATAATATTAGCTGTGTTATTTAAGAATCATAGGCCTTGCTATGCATTATACAATAACTAAAAATATTTCTCTATGCAAAGCCCCATTAAAATTAATGATGCAAGGAAGCAGCCTCATAAAATTATGCACTCATATTCTCATAAAGAGCAATGGCAATTGTGATCATGTTTACCAGGGCAGTTTCTAGGGCATAACTGGAGATACCATGGGGAATTTGTTCAGGGAATGTCTCTGCAGAATGCCCTATGATAAAATTTTTCTTTTCTATATTAATTTTCCTCTCCAAATCAACAAGTAAGTACCTTCTCTTTAATATGACATACATATGGTCTTATACCAATCTCAAAACTCATTAAATAATTTAAAATATCTGCTTCAATCTATTAATTAATGTTTGACCCTTACTCAAAAAGTTAGCATAGTTGCCAGTCTTCAGTGGATAACAAAATAACAATGAAAGCCCCACCCAATATAAGATATTTTTCTCTCTCTTACATATAAAACAAATAAAATGGAATTTAAATGATTATTTATGTACCTGAAGAATTCAAGTGTGGATTCCTAACACATATTAAATTTGTGATCCTGTGGAAGGAAGAGAGGGATTAATTAGTCACTGTCCATACAAATAGATTTTAGTTTGGGGTTCTTAACAGAAGGCTCAGTGATTTGTAAACTTTTGGTGAAAAAGTGGTTCTTTAGAAAGATCTTGAAGGTCATCCCCCAGGATAAAATTAAAATAATGAGAGAGGAAGGACTAATGAAATCATCTGTTTTAATCATGATTAAAAAATTAAGGAAATGATGCAGCAGTTGTCAAATTAGTGCCTGCCCTACAAAAAGCCAATTTAATTTGATTCAAAGTTGCAAAGTTATTCCTGCTAGGTTCAGATGACTGTTTTTTGTGGGTATCTTTTTTCAACAGAGGCTCACTCTGTTGCCCTGGGTAGCTGGGTAGAGTGCCCTGGTTTCACAGCTCCATTCTCTTCCCTCAGCCTCCCAAGTACTTGGGACTACAGGCATTGGATACAATGCCTGGCTGGTTTTCCTATATTTTTAGTAGAGTCAGGGTTGGGTGTGGTGATAAACATCTGTAATCCTAGCAGGTGGATTGCTTGAGCTCAGGAGTTTGAGAACACACTGACCATGAACAAGGCCCTATAACTATGACTGTTTTGATTAGAACAATTCAAATCAGAAAATCATGGTTTTACTTACAACCTACTGTATGCCAAGCAATGGGGATACTAAGAAGATGGTGAAGTATTTTCTGACATCAAGCTCATCTCATTCTCATGGCAAATCATATTCAGAGAAGTGTTCCCAAAATCGTGTTCCTTGCAATTCTACAAAGTGCATGTCTTATATTTACTGTCACTTGTAACAACTGCAACTCAAAAGGAATTCCTATCATAGTCAGTCCTCCGTATTTATGGATTCTACAGCCACAGATTCAACCAAACTCAGATGAAAACATTAAAAAAAAAGGTATTGGCACAAAAATAGAGGCATAGATATAGAAAATCAAGAGATAAAACCATCTGATCTTTAACAAACCAAACAAAATCATACACTGGGGAAAAGAATCCCTATTCAATAAATGGTGTTGGAAGAAATGGATAACCACATGTAAAAGACTGAAACTGGACCCACACCTTTCACCACTTACAAAAATTGACTCAAGATGAATAAAAGATTTAAATCTAAGACATGAAATGATACAAATTCTAGAAGAAAGTGTGGGGAAACTCTTTAGGATATCAGCCTGGGGAAAGATTTTATAAAGAAGATTTCAGTGCAATTGCAACAGCAACAAAAATAAACAAACGTGATTTAATTAAACTGGAAAGCTTTTGCTTAGCTAAGGACATAACAATCAAAGCAAAAAGATAGCCTGCAGAATGGGAAAAGATATTTTCATGTTATGAATCTGACAAAAGTTTGATAACTATGATCTATAGAGAACTCAAATTAATTAACAAAAAAAGAGCAAACAATCCCATTTATCTCTGGGCAAGAGATGTGAGCAGAAACTTCTCTGAGGAAGACAGATGAAATGCTAATAAACATTTGGAAAAATGCTCATTGTCCTGATCATTAGAAAAGTGTAAATCAAAACCATCCTGAGATATCACTCAACCCCAGTAAGATTATCCCCTATCACAAAGTTCCAAAGTTGCACGTTCATGTGGATGTGGAGAGGGCAGCACTTTTATACTGTTGGTGTGACTGCAAACTAGTACAGCCTTTTTGGAAGGAAGTATGTGGAATCCTCAAAGAACTCAAAATGGATCTCCCATTTGATCCTTCAATCTAGGCATCTACCCAAAAGAAAAAAAAATCATTTTATCATAAAGATGTTTGCACTAGATTGTTTATCATAGTTCAATTTACAATTGCCAAAACATGGAAACAACCTAAATGCCCATCAATTCATTAATGGATTAACAAGCTGTGGTTTATGTACATGATGGAATACTACTCAGCCATAAAAAGGTGACTTTATGCCTTTTGTATTAACCCAGATGAAGTTGAAACCATTCTTCTTAGTATCACAAGAATGGAATAGCAAATATCCAATATACTAAATATTTATATGAAGCTAGTAGATGACGTAATTCACACCAGCATAAGAGAAAAACTCAATTCAATTCAAGTTGGGGGGAGTAGGAGTAATGAGGGAGAGGGAAGAAGAGGGGATTGCTGTGCTCCCACTCAATGGGCACAATGTAGGGGTGTATGACACCCTGCAATTTGGGTGCAGAACGCAACTATAGGAGGGACTCTACCCCCTCATTCAAATATTCTGACCTGGTTGTTTGTACCCTCACATTAACCTAAAATTATAAAAATAATAATAATAAATGAAAATAACAATACAACATTATAAACTTAAAAACAACACCGTGTAACAACTATTTATGTCATTTACATTGCATTAAGTATCATATGGAATCTGGAGATGATGTCAAGTATACAGGAGGATATGTGTAAATTATATGCAAATATCACGCCATTTTACATAAGAGACTTGAGCATTTGGTATCCATAGTGTGTGTGTAGGGGCAATGTACTGGAACAAACTCCCAGTGTATACCATGAGACCACTGCACTCTGACTGGTCTTCATGAATTTCAAGTAAATCTGTATGTTGGGTTAGGCACAATGGCTCAGGCCTATAATTCTAGCACTCTGGGCGGCCATGGCGAGAGGATTGCTTGAGCTCAGGAGTTTGAGATCAGCCTGCACAAGAGCAAGACCCCTTCTCTACTAAAAAAAAAAAAAAAAAAAAGAAAAAGTCTGTATAGTGACTAAGAAAGACACTCATATTAAAAGAAAAATCTTTTTGATATGGTTCCTGCCTCTAAAGAATATTCATATAGAATGTTTTTTAATAAGTGGCAAATATTTCAGACATGAATTAAAAAAAAATTCTTGGGTCTCATTCTCTTTGTAGATACCAAGAGAATAACATTTTATATATTATACATACTAATTATTTTTAAAATGATACTTTCCTCCCTTGCGCCATATTCATTTTTTTTTTTGGAATAATACAAATGGGTTTCTATTAGGTAAACCAGACTTCTAGCATGGGTTTGAAATAAGTGAATAAATCTGTCATCTACCCTTTCTGTGCAGCCCAGGTAAGCTTTAAGTATGCTATGCCTTGGCCTTTCTCTAACTACTCATGTGAAAACAGAAGAAGAAGATATAAATGGGGGCGGGATTCTGATGAGATGAGATGGGGTATAGTCAGGTCAAGAGCAAAGGGATATAATTTTATTCAACTCTTTTTATCATCTTATTGTGACATTATGGGCATTACCTGGCATACCAGTCAACCTGGTGACCCAGCAACAGTGTTTCATTAGCCCTGATAACTAACTGCCTGTCTTCCAAGGCCTAGTTCTGACTTCTTGCTCCTTAACACAGATATCTAGGAAGAAGAGGCTAAGACAAATTATCTTTACAAGGGACCCTAAGTTTCCTGCTTTACCTTAGGAGTCAAGTCTTCTGCTAGACAGCACATAACATTTTTAACCAACAGATGTTCAATGGGCATTCTTCATCTCCAAAATCTCTGATGTCTGCAGAAATTTGTAATGTTAAAGTGACTTAAGGGCTTTTAATAATCAGTTAAGATTTGTTAGTATAGTTTTTTGTTTTTTTTTTCTTTTAGAGGCAGAGTCTCACTCTGTCGCCCTGGGTAGGGTGCCATAGCATTATCATAGCTCACAGCAATCTCAAACTCTTGGGCTGAAGCATTCCTCTTGCCTCAGCCTCCTGAGTAGCAGGGACTACATGCACCTGCCGCAGTGCCCAGCTAGTTTTTTTTCAACTGTTAGTAGAGATAAGGTAGTGCTTTTGCTCAGGCTGGTGTCAAAATCCTGAGCTCAAGTAATCCTCCTGTCTTGGCCTTCCAGACAGCTAGGATTACAAGATGAGCCACCACTTCTGGCCTGTTACTATGGTTTAAATTAAAAATAATTTCAAGGGAATTAGACTGAGTACAAAAAGCCAATCTAAAGAGGTTACATAATTCAGGATTATATTTATGTAACATTCTTGAAATAACAAAATTATAGAGCTGGAGAACAGATGAGCGATTTTTAGGGGGTCTAGATAGAGGAGAGGGCATATGTATACAACTCTGATGTCTTGTTTTCTTTACAGATATTAAGGGAATAACTTATTGCACATTATATATGTTAATCATTTAAAAGCAAGGATTTCCTTCAAGATTCTCTTATAATTGATCATTTGAATTACTATAGTTTATCACAATTAATGAATCACAATTAATTCTTAAATAACTTTTATTAAATAAATTTCCTATTTTTAGATATATTTAACATCATTATCCAATACCCTTTTTCTGTTTGAGGATTTCATCCAGAATACATTAGATTTAGTTGTTAAGCCCGAGAGCAGCATAAGGCGAGCTGGTGATGATTTCTATGGGTATTACCTGTGTATCTGAATTGGGATGTTGGTTACATGGATCAATGCATGTGGTAAAATTATATAGAAATACACACAATCATTTAAGTGCTTACAAAATTGTTGAAATATGAATAAACTCCTTGGATTGTCCTAATATTCATTTCCTGGTTTAGATTTTGTACAGTACTATAGCAAGATATTTTCATTGAGTGAAAGGTATTGAATGTACATTTCTCACATTTGTCTGTCAATCAATAATTATTTCAAAATAAAAAGCAAAAACAAAATAAAATCAGAAATACTCATTTCAAAGAGATATGAAATAATAAAAATAAATAAAAATCAATCACCTTTGTCATTGCTCATTTCTATGAGTAGGCAACCAACTTAAACAAGGGCTACAATGTCCACTGGACATAAATTAAATTATGATATGTATACCTATTCATGCTATAATCTTGAAATTCCCCAGTGGTGTTGACATCTTGTAGAACTCATTTATTCAGGTCACAGTCTGTTAATAACTATTCAACTCATACTAATGCAACAGAATAAAATTCTATGGAAATAAAAGTGTGCAATTTATGACCCAGTCTTAGACAGATGGTCTGAATGATTATTCCCAAAAGGTTTAGCTCTCTGAGAAGATCAATTGCTATCATGAATAAATATGGTGTTTCATATCTCATGCAGCTCTACTGTGCAAAAATGATAATGGAAAAAACATTTAATATTAAATATATCCCATGCTTGCCCCCATTACAAATGGATCTCAATACTCAATGATGTGGTCTCCTCTCTGAATTCAAGAGGATAAAGAGAGCTTAATTAATGGTACAAGAGGTGTGAAAATATTGCTGGGTGACAGGAAGCACATGGAGTTTTCAACTGTGCAACCAAAGAATTGGCAAGGTTTTCCCATGTCCATTGCCAGCCGGTCCCTTCCTCCGTTCCCCCAGATTTTGCCAGCTGGAAAGCACAGGCCTAATGCTGTCTTTCTGCTTTTCCCAAGTGGCGAAACTGGCTCTGCTGTTGGACACCCATACAAATTCACAAAAGTAAATTTCGCCTGGGTTCCAAAAAATCAATAATTCAGTGTGTTGAAAATGGTTAAAAGCAACCTATAGAAATAAAGCAAAAAGAAATTTGTTTTTCATTTATTTAAGCACCTTTCACTCGGTAGTCTGTGCAGCAGGACAATAGACCTACTCAGCACCCCTTCAGAAGAGTTTCACAGTAGTTAACAGTTTTATTACTTGGTGTTAACTTTATATCGGTAATTTCTCTCTCAACATCTTAACTTTTCTTTAGGATTTGACGCAGTTGTTTATCTGTTTTTTCTTAAAATGTATTCTTGTTTGTGGTTAGTGACATAAAACTTCCTAGGGAACATCTATTACTTTTATAAACTCTCTTAATTTCTCTTCTTAAAAACTACTTCATTTTACAATACTTTTAGATTTACAGAAAAATTAAGAAAAAATTAAGACAATAATAGAGAATTCTCAAATGCCAGATACCCAGTTTCTCCTATAATTAATATAGTATATTAATCACAATTAGTACGTCAATATTGATACATTCATATTAAATAAAGTTCATACTTTTTACAAATTTTTAAAATTTTTCCTAAATTTTCTTTTTCAGGATCTCATCCAGAATCCAGCATTAAATTTAGTGACTAAGTCTCCTTAGATGCCTCTTGGCTGTGACAGTTTCTGGTAACTTTAACAGTTTTGAAGCATACCAGTCAGGCATTTTGTAGAAATTCCCTACATCAAAATTTGTCTGATGTTTTTCTGATGAATAGATAGTGGTTATGGGTTTAGGGGAGGAAAATCATGATGGTAATCTGCATTCTTCTCACACCATGTCAACAGCACATTCTATCAGCATGGCTCACGACTATTAACACTGACCTTGATCACCTGTTTGAGACAGTGACTGGCTGGCAGGTTTCTCTTCTGTAAACTTATTTCCTTCCCTTTCCACACTATATTCTTTGGAAAGAATTAACTACGCACAGTCCAGACTTAAGGAGTAGGGGATTGTGTTCAACTTCCTTGAGGAACGAGCTCCTACATAAATTATTCGAAATTATTTTTCATAGGAGATTTTTATATTCTCCCCCATATATTTATTTATTCAATCAATATAGACTTGGAAATATTTTTATACATGGATGCATATATTCCATGTATATACATTTTATGCTTGTATACTTTAATATATATTATAATGTTTCATAATATTTTGTAATTTGTTGGGTTACAAACCAAGAGTATTTTATTTTCTTGCTTAAATTATTCCAGCTTTAGGGTGGCGCCTGTGGCTCAAAGGAGTAGGCGCCAGCTCCATATACCAGAGGTGTGGGTTCAAACCCAGCCCTGGCCAAAAACTGCAAAAAAAGAAAAATTATTCCAGCTTTAGGCAGTGGAAGCTCTTTAGGTTGCCTCTTGTTTACTTTTTGACAAAACCCTCTCATTGTTTGTGTTTTAGATATTTCTTTGAAGTCTCCTGGCTTGTTCTTATATTTCCTGCCTTAGACGTAGAATCAGTCATTTTTTTTTTCAATGAATCTTTGTTCTTTATAGAATAATGATATTAGCAAATGAGATTCATTCTCTAGGTATATGGGGAAGGGGAGGATTTTTAGTTTTACTTCCTGTCAGCTGACAAAACAAGGAAATATATGTATAAATACTAACTCACTTAAATACATATATGTATAAATATTTCTACATATAGCCAAGTAAATTTATAACATGAACACGAGTTTATTGTGATGTCTCCTACTGCAGTTCGTAACTAGAGGGATCATGTTAGCTTCCATTCCTTGCTTATTTATAACTTTCCAGTGGAACCGTAAGACACCTGGCTCCCTACATATTATCCATTGTCCATTTACTTAATAGTTCAATCATAGCGCATGTACTACATATATGTGTATACATAATGTATGTGTGTGTTTGTGTATGCTGACTTCAGAATTGCCAGCCCATACTCTAGTCAAAACAGCATTTTCAACTAGAACACAGCATTTTTGCACAGTTTCTCAGTTCCTTATGGCTTTTGTCTTACAGATTTCATTCACTCACAAAATTGCTTAGGGCAGCGCCTTTTCCAACCATTCTCTTCAGTGAAGTTTCTCAGACATGTTTAATTAAATTAGATGTGTCTGTCACATTCTGCATTTTGTTCTGCTTCCTCTGGCCTCCAAAGTGATTTTTAAAATTTGTATACATAAATCACTATTTTTTTTTTTTTTTGCCGTTTTTGGCCGAGGCTGGGTTTGAACCCACCACCTCTGGTATATGGGGCCGGTGCCCTACTCCTTGAGCCCCAGGTGCCCCCCACTACTCTTTTTAATGTAAAGTTCTATAGGTCTCAATAAAAACCGATGTCATGTTTTACCATTAAAAAAATAATTTCATTGCATTAACTATCCTGTGCTCCACAAATTCAAAATATTCCCCAAAACTCCTGCAATTGCTGATATGTTTACTGTCTAAAGGGTTCCTTTTTTTTTTTATAATTTTATTGAATCATAATTGTGTACATTGGTGCAATCATAGGGCACGATGTGCTTCATATACATTCAGAAATATTTTGATCATACTGTTACAGACAGCCTTCATGGCATTTTCTTGATCACTATATAAAGACATTGATACTCTACCTTTAATAAGTTTCACCAGTACCCTGCTAAGATGCACCGTAGGTGTGTTCCCACTAATTGCCCTCCCTCCACCCATCC